>PVJL010001405.1:0-65380 GCA_004026885.1 Lyroderma lyra
TGTGTGTGTGTGTGTGTGTGTGTGTGTGTGAGGTGCATGGGGGCAGGCACCACAAGAGGCTTCTGAGCTCTAGAACACTGTTAGCTTGTCCCCTGGAGGCTGAAGCACTGAGTGTGGCAAAAGGAGACTCTAAAAGCCGAATTCCCAGATGCTTTTTCCGCGCCTGAGCTTTGTGCAGGTACATGGGGTTTATGGTGGCCTTGCCCGCAGTCACCCTGTCCTAGGTGTAAGGCCTGACAGGAGGCAGGGTGCAGCTGCCCTCAGGGAGCAGGCTGCCCCATTTCCAGCCCCTCTGCCATCGCATTGTTTTCCTGCCTTGAGTCTCAGCTTCTCTTTCCCCTAGTTTTATTTCTTCGAGTTTTTCTTCTATCTTTCAGAAAATTTTCTTCCAATTTCACCTTTCATTCTAAGGATTTGGTCCCTTTTTCCTTCAGTCTCTCAGCCCAGAAGTCCATGGTTTCCAGACCCGTGAGACTTCTAGGATCTCCCTGCTTCATGCAAAGCCGGAAGTTCCCGTGTCTAATGGCCTAGCATGCGTCCTCTCCTCCGATTTGACACCCAAAGTTATTACAGTGGCTGGGCTAGCTAAGGGCACGGCCAGCAGGTGACAGTCAATGGTGTCCACTTTCACCAATTAGGAGCATAAAGACCACAGGAGAGGGTAGGTATTGGGTGTCACAGGTATCATGAGTGTCAGGAGGTGTGTCAGGCATGGAAGCCCTGGAGATGGATACCCCGTGAGTTCCTGCTGGGCTGGCACCATAGCTTCTTGTCGGTCCCACCACCCCCACGCCCCCAGGTTAAGTGGCCTACACGAAAAAGGACAGTCTGGAGTTCCGCTGTCCCTCCTAACATGTCCAACAAGATGTCTCTATCAATTAAATCTGTCTCTTAATAGGCCTATTCTCTTGCTTCATATTTCCTCTCCATTCCGTTCTCTACCCTCCCCAATTAGAGACAATCGGGGTTCAGTAAGCTACAGCCTTTATGCTTATGAAGGTGGTATCATCACAGGCCACCTCCACAACTCCTGATGGGCCCTCCCTCCCTTGATGGTGCCCTTCTTTGGGGTGGCCCAACCCAACCTCCTTAAGCCTCCCCCAATCTCCACACCAAGGAAAATGCAAGAAAAGACCTCCTTCCCTTGTCTCCACCAGCTCCAACCTCGGTTTAAAGCCCCTGGGACATTACACAGGAGGTCCCAACCATAGGATTGTCCTTTGAAGTAGGCACTAATGGCAGTAAGTGGCATTATGGACAAAGGTTAGAATAAATGGCTTAAAGCTAAGGAGCCAGCAGAGAGAAAATTATCCACTATCACCTCGTGTTTGGTCCTTAATCCAACACTGTAAAACTAACTCTTACCACCCTGACTCCAAGTTGGTCCCGAGTGCTTAGTCCTACAACAGCCTTGACAGCCTCGAGATGTGGCTCTCCAGCCATGGGGACCCTTGGCAGAACCTCAGAACCATTAAGGAGGCACCAGAGGCTCTGGAGAGTCCCGTCCATGCCTGACACACCTCCTGACACTCGTGATACATATGACACCCAATACCCACCCTCTCCTAGGAACCTCCCCAGCAGCTGAGCGTTAACCTGACCAAGGTGTTGCCCCAAAAAAGAATCAAGGAGCACCCCTCCCAAGAGTACCGGTTTCAGATCCAGGGTTCCTAAGGCCCAAAAAGCTTGCTCTGCGCAGAGGGCCTCAGGTGTTGTCACCAAGGCCAGCCAGAGATGTCCAGGTGAGAACCTACTGTCTGTCTCTGCAGTAGGGGGGCAGGAACAGAATCCAGCTGTGACTGGACAACCCCTCACCCACAGCCTATTTAGGAGACAGAAAGGCAAGCTGGAATTTTATTATTTGAAGGAGGAAGGTTTCTCTTTCTTAGTTGTGTGGCCTAGTCAGTTACTGTGGTTTTTCTGTCTTATGCATGTACAAGTGTGTAAGTGTCTGCATGAGAGAGGCAGGCAGCCCCCGGGCAGTCGAGGGGTCACATGATGCCTGTCCCCTTCTAGCCAATGAACTTGTCCTGCTGGGGAGATGGGCGAGGGCAGAGTGGAGAGGCTGGGAGCACCAGCTTTGCTGCCTCCGGGCCCAGGGAGAGTGCATAAGAACAGTTTCCCCGTGGAACCCTTCTCAGGTCACCAAGGCCAGGCGGTGCCAGGGACACTGGCCTTGCCCCGTGATGCCACACAAGCTGCCTCAGGAAGACACCTTGACATAGGGCCTGGGACTCTGCTCCAGCTGCTCTGTGAGCATATGGCACTGAAAGAGTGGGCTAAGGTAGAGCCACCTGCAGAAATACGTGAGGGCTGAGGGTGGGGGGCAGTGGTCTTTGTGGAGTCCTGGAGGTCCTGCCTGAGGGAAGAAACCGGAGCAGGGAGTCTGCAATGTGAACATGCTCTCACCTGCATGCACTGGCGGAGCCCCCAGGGATGCCCAAGTCCCACGTAAAGCTGGCAGTGGAGTCACATGTATTTGTCCTTTTATGGAAAGGACATGCAGGAGGGAGAGCCTGAGGGAAGCCCTCAGGGGAGTCAGCACCTTCCAGCCCAGGTGCCACGGTGCTCCCGGGCCTGGGCAGGGCTCTCCCTCCAACAGGATTGAGCATTCCCTTCTCTTTTGTACATTTCTGATCAGGAGCTGGTTCAGTGAAATGGAGTTTGTAAAAACTAGAAGAAGAAAAAAACTATCCTGATAGGGTCATTTACTGACACTTATAAATGCAAAGGGAAAAAATGAGCTTTCTCTCGTATTTCTGAACCCCACCCACCCCGCGACAGTGCCTGGCACTCTCACTACACACAGCATTTCAGATGTGTCAGCAGTGCTCCTACCACATGGGGGGGAAATAAAGCTCTGGGAACCAGTGGGGCACAGTTGTGGCCCCAAAGTGTGGAGCACGGGCAACACACGAGCATCGACTTCTTCTGAGCAGGGCTCCGGGCCCAAAAGATTTCTGCAAACTATTATCTAATTTGCTTGCCCTCAGTGCATTACGGGGGATTTAAAACACACCACCTCCAGCTGAAATGGGCTCTGGGAAATGTCCCGGGCTCTCACGGACCTCACGTCATCCTCGGGGTTCAGGGTTAGCGGTACGTTAATGACCCACCGTTTATCCACCGGGGAATTCACTCCTTGGCAACCTACCTCATTTATGCTGTATAAATTCAGGAAGCAATTCATAGTTGCCACAAAGGAGCATGAGTGAGGGTGCTCTGCCCAATAAAACTGCAAAGCAAGAAGCTCCTCTTATCCCAAGGCTGAGCAGGGACGCAAAGCAGGCTGGGGAAGGGCACTGAACACTGGCTCCAGGCTCCATCTTCTCCTTTCTCTGACTGGGGAGGTGAGATGACTTTCTGGATTTTTCTCTGGGCATCTTACTTCCACTTCCTTTCAAAGAATTATCTCTGTTGCTAACCTCTGTCCACAGTACCTCTGTGACATCCTGTCACTTTGTGGTTCTTTTTGGGCAAAAGTAATTTAAAAACAGAAAGAGCAGTTTGGTCGTTAAACAAACAAAAAAATTCTAATTAGGCTGACCAGACGTACCATTTGAAATGGGACAGAAAACAATGGTACTGTCCCATTTCAAATGGTACGTCTGGTCAGCCTAGTCTCATTTGGCTAAAGTCAAGGTATCAATAGGCTGACCAGACGTTCCATTTGAAACAGGAGAGTACTGTTGTATTCCGTCCTGTTTCAAATGGTACGTCTGGTCATCCTAATTCTAACACAGAAAAGAAATGAAAATGGGAGCACTCCCAGGACTGCCCACATCTACACTTCACAAGCACCCTACCAGTAGCCCAGGAAGATCATATCATCTGTGAACAGAGAGGGTAAGTGAGTTAGCTCATGTTAGCACCGGGGGTTGAAAGAGAAGTGTGAATGCAGACAAAATCTGCAGCCTCCTGTTCAGAGTGTTGGCTAAGGCGTTAGAGTGCTTCTCTTCTCCAGGGCTCCAAACCTTGTGCTTCCCAGGTGGGGCAGCGGCAGCTGGCTGGCTGACCCAACCACATCCTCGCCCCTTCTCCCAGACAACTTCCGCTGTTAAGGGATGTCCATATGACTTGGGAGACATAAGTGGAAGCCCCTGGGTGGCTCCTGGAGAGATTTCTAATGGAGAGAAGAAGACTCAGCTGCTGGAACTCTTTAGCCTTTTACCCTTCACCTTTGACCCTGCCCTGTCCTCCCTGCCTGGAATATGATTGGGAGGCTGGAGCTTCAGCAGCTTCTTGTGGCCATAAGGCCGAAAGCCCGTGTGCTAAGGATGGAAAGGACTGCAGAAAGAGCTGATGGCATTGATGAGCTGCCGCTCCATCTCTGCACTGCCCACCCAGAGCTCACGAAAGGTGGAAAAACAAACTCGCCCTCCACTTAAGCCAGGGTTAAGTGGGTTTTGTTATTTGAAGCTGAATATAATTCAGCTGAGCTATCGCGCGCCCTCTCTCTCTCTCTCTCTCTCTCTCTCTCTCTCTCTCATACTAGTGCGCACCAACCTCTTAGTAGAAAATACAGCTACTGCTTAACATGATAAAGAACATCAACCTTAAACCTCAACCAACATGATACTTAAAAAATCAAAAGGCATTCATTTTCTCTTAAAATCCAGGAAAACGATAAGAATGTTGCCTGTTACCTCTGCTATTTAAATAATTAACAAGTCCTAACTTAAAAAACAGATACATAGACATAAAACTGCTGAAAAAAATGAGATACAATGGTCATTATTTGAAAATTAATAAAACTGACAGAGCAACAAAACGCTCTTAAAATTGATAGATTCAGTAAAATAGACACAAGTCCATATGTAGAAATTAATAGTTTTTCTAGGATATTAGTAACAAATAAAATTTATGATAGAAAGGGGAATTTTATTCACAGCAGCAAGAAAACATACAATATCTAGAAATAACCCTTAACCCATTTCCCATTTAGAAAGAATAAAGTACAGCTCACTGCCATGTTCTTTATTTTACATAAACGCAGTTTTCAATGTGAAAATAAAATATAAAAACTGTTCTTGAAGTTATTTCTAAACAGAACTGTCTCTAATTCTAATGTAACAGATATGTCTTTGATGATCAGTATTTAATAATATTTTTTCATACGGTAAATTTCAAAACATGGAACTTTGGGGCTAAGGATAGGACTGTAAGCAGAGAGTTATCTCTGGGTAAACTCTGCGGCCACAAGCGAGTATTCTCAGGGTAAATGAAAAAAGGGTTAAAGTAATACAAGAGACCATTATGATGGAAATGCCACTTCACTGGCAGATATAAAAGATTTGAATAAAAGGAGGGACACCCTATTCCTTAAGGAGAAGATTGGCTTACCACGGTGATCCTTTCCCAAAGTTTAAAACAATCCCAGTCAAAATCATGATCATAGTTTTTTTCCTGACAAAATGAATAAAAATTACAGCATGAAGAATGAATTGAGGAGAACACAAAGTCTTTATTTAAAAAACTTATGGTGGCAGGAGAGACTTGCTCTATTGAAATATTAAAACATACAGTATAAAGCTACAAGTTAAAACAGTCTGGGACTGGTAGGACTAGAATTGATAGACAAGTCAATGACACCAAAATCACCCTGGAGAATCCCCTCGTTCAGGGGAATGCAGCATAGGTAACAAAAGCATTATAAATAAATGGAGATGAGGTAAGCTCTTCTACAAAAGAAGTCAGGAAAAATGGAAATTAGAGAAAAATAAGGTTATTTCCTCACTTGAGAATATAAAATAAGATGATGCTAGATGAATGGAAGCGTTAAATGTAAAAAACGCGACCTTAAAAGCAAGAATAAAGTATCGGTGATCCCAGTGTGAATTCCAAACTCCATGCAGGCAGGGACCACATCTGCCTGTCACTCATTTCTCCAGTGCTTGGCACAGTGCGTGGCCCAGAGAAGGGCTTCTGTGAGTGTTTGTTTACTGAGTAACTGGCATTAATGCCATAGGAGAAATCACAAAAGAGAAAGAATGTATCATAAAATAAAATGTATGTACATGATAAACTAAATGACAAACTGGGAAAAACATGTCCAGTAAATGTAATAAATGGTTAATTCATATGTACATATGAAAGAGAAGAAAAAGTATGTTATGAAAAAAAAACATAAGGCAGAAAAATACAAATGGACATTAAACATTTGAAAAATTACTCAAATTAATCTGTAATCTAAAATGCAATTTAATACTATCAAATAGCAAATATATATAAATCAAAAATGGCTGATCAATGGCCAAAGTCCAAACACCGACACCAAATGCTGATAAGGACACGGAGCAACAGGTCTCTCATTCATTGTTGGTGGGGATGCAAACAGTCCAGCCACTGTGAAGGTAGTTTGGTGGTTTCTTACAATACAAACACACTCTTACCATCTGAGCCAGCAATCATGCTCCTTGTTATTACACAAAGAATTGAGAACCTAAGTCCACACAAAAACTTACGTCCCTACACGTTTACAGTAGCATTATTCATAATTGTCAAAACTTGGAAGCAACCAAGATGTCCTTCAGTACATGACGGATAAATAAACTGTGGTCTATGTATTGTAGACAATGGAATATTATTTAAAGCTAAAAAGAAATTAGCTTTCAAGCCATGAAGAGACATGGAGAAAACTGAAATGCAAAATACTAGCAGAAAGAATCCCATCTGAAAAGCCTCCATACGATGTGACTCCGATTATTTGACATTCTAGAAAAGGTAAAACTATGGAGACATAGTTTAATGGGGAGGAACGGATGAATAGACAGAGCCCAGAGGTTTTCAGGGCAGTGAAAATACTCTACATAATATTATAATGGTGACGCACGCCATTACACATTTGTCCAAGCCCACAGAATGTACAATAACAAGAGTGACCCTACTGTAAACTAGGGACTCTGGGTGACAATCACATGTCAATGTAAGTCCATCAGTCGTAACAAATGTACCATCTGGTGAGAGATGGTGATAGCAGGAGAGACTGTGCATGTGTGGAGGCGGAGATATATGGGAAGTCTCCCTATACTTTCCTTTCAATTTCTCTGTGAAGCTAAAACTACTCTAAAACATAAAATCTATTATTTTTAAATGGTCAGTGAGAGAAAGATGAAAACAGCCTAACACATTCACACCTTTCTGAAAAGTAACTTAGAAACAGACCTTTGTTTCAAAAACAACCACCAAAAGCCTGCCTTTTTGTTAACTGTTTTTCCTTAAACAGGTTGTTTTAAATCGATAGGGTAATTTAACATCCATGCCATCTTAACATTGAAAAACTATAGTATAGAATCTTTCCCTAAAGCACCAAAAGAATCCAGGTTGTATCTATCTGCCCATGAGCAGGAGACTCCATGTGGAAGACAGTGGAGAGGTTGGGCTGGTGTTTTCAACACATGAGGAAGTAGATGAGACCAATTTTACTGTGGTAACCAGCCCAAACTGGCCATGTTCACAAAGTACTACAGAGAGCAAGCAGCAAAGGAAACGAGCAAAGTCAGCAGTTTAGTAGCTATTTCTCTGGGACAGAAAAAAAGGAGTAAATTCAAAAGACATTTCAGCAAAAAGCCTACGATACACAGTTGTCATTTTAACACAGGCCATCATGGTTGAGAGGAAGAGAACCACATTGACCTGGAAGTGGTAGGGAGAAAAGTGATTGGCCTTCCTGGTTATATTCTCCCAAACTAGTTCATACTCAGGGGCAGGTAAACCGAGATGAAAAGACAGAAAAGAAAGCAATGGCACTGACATGTTGTGTGACCACACCTTGAGTCAGGTAGAGAAGGTAGTCTAAGTGATAGCCCCCTTTTTATGCACTTGACCCCTCACCAAGCTTAACACTGTTTCCAAACTGATTTTCACTGATATTGGAATCAGCCTAGGCCCTTTTAGAGGCCATTAAAAGAAGGAAGGGAAGGAGGGAGGGAGGGAAGAAGAAAGGAAGGAAGAATGGTCAAGAACCTTAAAAAAATGTTAATAATGTTTCATGCTATAATCCTCCCTTCAGTAATCTAAGGAAATAATAAAATATGTATTATCAGGAAGGTCACCTATGTGTTAATTATAATATAAATTATTAAACAAATGCTATAATTAAGTTTCATTAACAAAAAAACCACACTAAAAAAGTAATGTGGGAAAATATTCAAAACTTAGTGTCAAATGTATATAGACAGTTACAGGAAATAAACAGACAGTACAAATAGATGAAAGACAAGTGCACAGGCAGACACGCATAAATGCACAGGAATAAAGGGGGACGGGGAGATTAGAAAGACAGACACCCAAATACTAGGGAGGTAATCTGTGATTAGTGGAGTCATGGATGATTTTCAGTGCCTTTTTACATTTCTTTTCCTTTTTACATTTTTGATACCTTCCAAACGTTCCTCAATGAGCATATAATACTTCATAATTCAGTGTCCCTGACTATTATAACATTGTAACACTCAACCACACAGATCCCCTTGTTTTAAAGTTAAAACAAAAAAACTGGTAATTGAACTTCATCACAATTAAAAACTTTTGTGCATCAAAAGACATCATGAATAAAATAAAAAGACAACCCACAGAATGGGAGAAAATATTTGCAAATCATATAACTGATAAGGCTCTACGAGCTAGAATATAGTATAAAGGTTCTTAGAATTCAATCACAAAAGGACAAAAAAAAATAATTAAAAATTGGGCAAATGACTTGAATAGACATTTCTCCAAAGGAGACATGCAAATGCCTAATAAGCCCTGAAAAGATTCTCAACATGATTAGTCTTTAGGAAAATACAAATCAAAACCACAGTGAGATGTCACTTCACATCCACAAGGATGGCTATCATCAAAAGAAAATGGAAAAATAACAAGTGTTGGTGAGGCAGAGAAATTGGAACCCTCATGCATTACTCGTGGCAATAAAAAATTGTGTAGCTCTTGTAGAAAATTGTTGGATGATTCCTCAAAGTTAAATATAAAATTACCATGTGACCCATAAATTCCACTCCTAGGAACACACCCAAGAAAAGTGAAAACATGTATTCAAGCAAAACATGGACATGAATATTCATAGCAATATTATTCATAATAGCCAAAAGATAGAAACAACCCAAATGTCTATTCACTGATGAATGATAAACAAAATGTGGTACATCCACGCAATGGAATAGTATCATTCATAAAAAGGAATGGCGAATTGATACATATCACAGCACGGGTGGACCTTGGAAACATTAGGTTAAGTGAAAGAAGCCAGACATAAAAGACCCCATTGTATGATCCCATTTATATGAAATACCACAGAAACGGAAGCAGAGCAGTTGGTTTCTGTGGGCGGGGAAAGGGGAGGAAGAAGTGTCTGCTTACTGGACCCAGGGGTTCCATGAGGGGTGATGGGAATGTGCTGAAATTAGAGTGGTGATGGTGGCACAACATTATGAATGGACTGAAAGCCACTGAGTTGTATAATTTAAAATGGTAAATTTCATGTTATGTGACATTTACACCAATAGTAATCATTTTCAGTTCACATGTAACCACACCCTAATTCAACACACTAGTGCTATACCTCTTAAGTTGGAACACAATTTGCTGATTCTAACTCTGTTTCTACAAATGACATGTCTGTACCTGGAATACTTCCCTGATGCCTCTACCAGAGAGTGACTGTCTGGAATCAAGAAGCCCAGGCCCTGCCCCACAGCCCGCTACTCACTAGTTGCCTCACTTGGGTAACTCAACTTCTCCAAGCCCCATTTCCTTAGAGGTGTAACAGGGGTGGTCGGACTTCAATTCGTGTTATACATGTTACAATTCTAGTTTGCCCCAAGGTAGTAATACCTGCCCAGTCTACCTTATAGGGCAGTTATGATGATAAACCACATAAAATATATGAAAATGTTTTGTGAAATGTAAAGCACCAATCTTATGCACAGTGGTAACATGCATCATCTGTGCCAGGGTTTCCCAGGCTTCAGGAATGTTCATGTCCCAGACACAGTCTGTGCCAAGTGTCTCACCACCTGGAAAACTGGAGCCCGTTATTTGTAATCAATTGACTTACATTACTTAAACAGGTTTATTTTAAAATAGAAACTATCTATCACTACTATGACATCATTAGTTTGATGTTACCATTTTTCTATACACATTAGAAGTAAAGATGCTATTATAATATAAAGTGTGCATCTACTTGCCATGTAAAGCCACCCCTGGCCACACACCTGGGAAACACCTCTGCCAGGTGCCTTCTTAGAGACCTGAATCAAAGCTTGCCTCCTTCAGGAAGCCTTCCCTGATTTCCTTCTCAGCCCATTTTAGAGACTCCTTTCCTCCTTCATGATAAGCCCACGGTGTTTAATGTACCCTCCATCATTTTACCCTTTGTTGATTTCACTGTTCTCAGTACTTTCCCACCCATACTTTCAACTCCTGAACTAGCTCAAAAAACACCAAAACACAAGGATCTCGTCTTGTTTCTTTTATTCCCTCCCATAGGCCCAAGTACAGAACCGCAAACATCTGCTGAATGGACGAAAGTTTAAGTGGCTGAAAAGCACCCACTAAATGCTTGTAGTTATCTTTTCATCACCCACAACGTTGCCCACTTTGTCGCGTGGCCACATCAACCCACATCAACAACCTGATTGATGAGAAGGATGGTGAGAAGGACGGTTTGTCAAAATGAGACTCGTGCCTGGCGCACAGCCGGCGTTCAGCAGATTTGGCGGGGATGAATACTGATTCAGTGGAGCGACTACCCAGAAGGCCCTGCCTTCTCGGACAGGCCCCCTGCAGAAGGTGAGAGGGGCGAGCATGGCTGGTCAGTGTGGGAGGACTAAGGCCACCAAGGGCTGAACGTCCAGGCTCCATGGGGTCTGGGCCACACAGCTCAGCCAGGGCTCCTTCCACCAGCCTGAGAGGGGGTCTGCCCTGATGCGGGTGCATTCCCACTTGCTCCTCTCCTAATCAGAAGTAAACCCCTGTAACTCAGACGGCCCTTTGCGTGTCCGCAGTGCAGTGTGGCCATGAGTCTCAAGAGTGCTGACAAGAAGAAGCTGCAAGTGAGAAGAGTGACTGAATGCATCAGACACAGGGCAATCCCTGCGTCGATGCTGACAGAGCAGCACTTTCTCGCCCTGCTCTGGGAAGAAAAGGGGAAGCAAACCCACCAAAGACGCTGGGAGAAAAAGAGCACTCGCGCCATTGGAACTGGGGACCCTCACATTCATAAAAGATAAGCAGCAATAACTACAGCGACTGTCTGTAAGCTTTAAGACGTGCAGGTCTTTACAGTCTACAAAGCAGATTTCATTATCTCCTACAACCCTTACACCACCCGTCAGAGACACAATTTGCCCCATTCTTACACATATGGGAAGTGAGGTTCAAAAGTGTCTTAAACCTGGGTTTTCTGCCCTCAGATCCAATGCTCTTTTGATCTCAAAGTCAGCTAGTTAAACCACTTTTCTTCTTTGCTGCATAGTAGACAGCAAATAAGTGTTTAATATAAGATTTTGAGAGCCTTCTATGCCACCATGAAATAAAGGACTCACTCATATTTCAAAAGCAGCACTAGAAAATCCTCTGTAGGTCGAGCTGACTACCTCTGTCTCTCCAGTGAGCTGTCCCCACCATGTCTTCATCTCTAAAACCCTACAAGGCGACTGACTGCACAGCCCACAGGGAACCCAAGGCAACTCACCCTACCACACCATGGTACTGGGATACCACGATGTCAGTTTCAAAATACTGAAATCCACCGCCCCCCAGATCGCACCCCTCACCTGACCGCCCCAGACCAGCACAGCCAGCTCCCTCCGCTCCTTGGATTACCTGCACGTGCCAACGACTTCAGGGACAGAACTTGAATTTCCAATGAAGCCATTCTTTTTTTATCTTAGTGTTTCTCTTTTTGTATCTTACAGCAATGGTAACTAGAGGAAGAGAGGTATGATTCCTTCCTGCACTGTTCAACTTCTATCTCTATTAAAATATGGTTTTTTTTCAGCACTGTCTTTCACAGGCTACCCAGCAGCCCCAGGTGAGGGTTATCTGTGACAGCCCCACCGCCCTTGGATGAGGAGGAACTCAGCATCCCCTCTTTCAGTTAATTACCATTTCTTGCCTATGCGTTTGATTTCAATAAAGTCTCTCTAATTACTTCAAATATCACTGCTCCCCCCTCCCCCACTCCTTTCACCGCTTTCTCTTGGAGAGCCTGAGACTGAAGTCAAACACATCAGCAAGCCTCGGGCATATGCTGAGACGAGCAAAGACCTTCTCAAAGTTAATAAGCCAGGAGAGTTAATAAACCTGACTTCCCAAAGTTAATAAATCTGGAAAACACAATGATTACTACTTTTACTATTATTAAAATAACGCCACTGTTGTTGTTGTGCTGGACCTCATCGCAGCTATCCTAAGACCGCCTCGCCTGCCCGCCTCCCCCTCCCCCACCCCCACCCCACGGCGCAGCAATATTGTGAGTAATCCCAGAGCGGGAGCTGCGTACTGCCCTGCTCCAGGAAGCAATATCAGAGCTCGTGCAGCCCCCAGTCCCTTCAGGCTCAGCTCTGCCCTTTCATATTACACACTCTTCAGTCAAATCCATCACCAGCCTCCCAGATCCTTCCAGTAGGCTGGGGGAGGCTGGATGGGAATGCTGATTAAAGGAGCTGGAGGCAGGGAGGGAGGAGGGGACTCTGGCAGATGAGATGGGTGGGAAGGTACTTGGTTCTGGACATGCCTGAGCTGTCAGTGAGTCTGATTTCCATATGACAGCTTCTGAAGCTCCATATTTCTCTGCACCCTCTAGGCAGTGTGTGGTTCTCTCAGGGCCAGCTGGGAATATCTGCAAGTCAGGCCAGTATTAACCCCAACTGCTTTCCAGACCCCTTCACCTGCCTCTTTCCCTTTGAAGGAACAGCTCCATCCATGAAAAAGGCAACCTGGTAGTGCTGTTCAGTGGTCTGAAACGAGTGAAGAGGGCACCACAGGGCAGCAGAGCCCCACAAATCATGGAGGCCAACTTCTCCTTTATGGATAAAGCAGCAGAGACCCAACAAGTCAATTGAGTGCACTGGCTGGTTAAGAGGAGGACTTAGACTGGACCCCTGGCCCTGATGTCCACACTGCTTTCTGCAAGTGACTGTATGGTTTTCTTCTCCGCTCTTCCCGGGCCCCCCTCACCGCCTTTCCTGCCAATACCCTGGATACCACTCCAAATCGTAACTCATCGATTTCCCTCAAACTTGCTCAGTTTCATGTGACTTCCATTTCAGTCACCCCTATGCTCGTCAACAAGGGTATATTTTGCCCCCCCCCCTGCCAGGGGAGAGGGGACACGACACAGCAATGTTGAGAAATATTACCGACTGTCACAATTGTGACGACCATCTAGTGAGCAGAGGTCAGGGGAGCTGCTAACCATCCTATAGCGTGCAGGGCAGCCCACATGGAAGAACTATCAGGTCCAAATGTCGACAGTGCTGAGCTGGAGAAACCCCACTCTGCCAACGACTCAGCTTCGAACCTCCTTGTCACACGACAGAAAACACAGGTCTCTAAACTAGGACAGAGGTGGGCTTGGTTTGGGATCAAAAGCTACTTTTTAGGGATGCCAGCTCAAGTCAGGGGACAGAATTGCCTCATAGGTTGGAGAAGGCAGGAAAAAAAGAAATAAGGAGAGGACTACAGGAAAAGACCACTGAAGGAAGTAGCAACGGGAGGAGGAAGAAGCAGTCCCCAAGGAGAGAAAAGTACCCCAACTCAATCCAGATGATGGCCAACTTCGCATAATCCAGAACCAACCACAGGACCAGGCCATGTCCAAAGAGCTGCTGTAGCAAACCGGACACTCAGAAAGATCCCAAGCTCATTCTGACCTCACCAGTCAAGGCTGACCTCAGAGAAAGAGCTGTTGAAGCCCCATGCAGGCCTCTGAGTGTGTAAGACAACCAGGCAGCAATAGCAGGCTGTGTGGAGCCCTGGAGCTGAGTGAGCCCTGAGCTCCAAAGCACACCCCAGCACCCGCCAAGGCACTAGACACAGGGCAGCCATCCTCTGGGGTTCAGAACTCCCTGTTCAGGAGTCCCCTCTCCGCTGACAGGCCCCATTTCTCTCCCAGCAGCTCTCCACCGTCAGGGAGAGAAAGAGAAACTAGGCTGGACTGCAGGAGCTGCTCAGGGTCTGGACACAGTGGACCAGCGAGCACCTCCCACATCGCTCTCAGCCCAAATCCAGTCCCTTTCAACAAGGTAGCTCCTGCCAGCAGGGGGCTTTGGAAGGAGTCAAGTGTAATTAAAAGCTGTGAAAGCGGCATTGTTTCATTGTAAATCCTTCTCACCAAGCGGCCTTTCCTGGGGAATTCTCAAGGTGGGGTGAGGCCGAAGCTGCTGCCGCCACCACCTCCACTCAGAGAGCCCAACAAGGAATGTTAATGGGAAAATACTTCCAGCTAATGTGGAGGCCTGGAAACTGCGTGGCTTCATTCATTCTGGCTCCAGGGTCAGGGGCGGGTGTGGGGAGCATGGAAGGAGAGAAGAGGAGAGCACAAGACACAAACTGGAAGAAAGAAAACTCATTAACCAGAACACCAAGCTGTGCCCTTATTTAGCTCCTTCTCACGATTTTACTCAGAAATCTGTGTATTCTGGTCAGTAGCCCACTGGGCCAAGTATGTGCTCCTATGATTAACACTGGGGACAGAGGACTCACTTATCTAGATGTCAGTCCAGCTCCAGCAAACAACCGGTTAGCATGTGACAGAAAGCAATGCCACCCACAGCGTGACCTCCTAGTGTGGACAGTTAGCATGCAGGTACAAGTGCGCCCAATACAAGCCCACAAGTCTGGAAGGCAAGCTCCCCATCATACCTCTGCCATGCCCCCACCCAGCTGCACATCTGTCCCAGCACTTGGCCAGGAACCCAGCCAAGATTGAGACAGGTGATCCACTCAGTGGGGCTACCTTTAGGGCTTGTGCACCAGTGCCCATGACGGCCAGTATCCTGCTGGAGGCACAGCTGTGTGGATGAGCCTCAGGAAGTGGACGAAACAGTGAGATTCAGCTCCATCCAGTTCAGTCCCACTCCCAGAGACAAGTAAGGCAGACCTTAATTTTCTAATGAGTTCTAGGTTTCCTGCCGAAAACAAAGGAAAATGCACGTCCCATTCTCTCACTCTCTTGGGACTCTGGTCTTAGTTCACCCAAGTGGAAAGAACATGGCTTCTGATGACAATCTCAGCTCATGACACAATTGTTGGAAGAGAAGAAGAAATCTGTGTTTCTGGGGCAGAAATCTCAAAATACAGACTGTACCACCTTATCAGAGTGCAGCTGGAGCCACAGGGAGATGGGGCCCTGACCTGCTGCAGGGTCTCCCATCCAGGCCTCTGCAGGTGTGCAAAGGGCTGGAACTCCCAGCTTGCTCTCTGTGTAACATGTCAGCAACCGGAACACTGGTCAGCAAAGGGCAACTAGCATGCCACGGATCTGGAAGGCTAATTCACGCACACAATGAAGGGAGCTACACTGAACAGCTTCCTAATGGGACACAGAAACAGAGCAATGGAAATTCTGTAATAGCACTGTCTGATACAGCTTTCTGCAGTGATGGGAAATTGTATATCTTTGCTCTGCAATACAGTGTCACTAGCCATATATGCTACTAGCCACATGTGGCCATTGAATGCTTACAACATAGTGTAACTGTAGAACTGAATTTCTAATTATATTCAACTTTAATTAATTTAGATATAAATAGCCACACATCACTACTGTCTACTGTACTGGACAGAGCTGCTATAGAACTAAAAAGTACAACATCTGAAATACAGCTTGGACAATTAATTTCATAAACTCATCCTAGAGAAAGTGCTACACACCTCATTACTGAATATTACTACAGTCACCTTCGAAGCACTCCCCTTGGGAAGCTAGGCACCAACATCAGTGCCTAGTCCACCCTTCAAATCAATTTTGTAACTCTTTTCCTGAAATGGGCATCAGAGCTGTCTTCATACCTTCCAAGGTTATGACACCTTACCAAGCGGTTTGTACAGTGCTGTCCACGTTAAGTGCACTGTGGCAAGTCCATGAACTTAATTGTCAGAGTTGGGTCCAATGACAGCTGTAATGGCCATTCCAGAAAAACAGTTCCAAAATTGCTTTGAAGGGTAGACTAGGCACTGGTGTCAGTGCATAGGTTCCCAAGCCCTTCAAAGGTGACCTAGTGATATTCAGCAATGACGCATGTAGCACTTTCTCTAGGATGAGTTTGTGAAATTGTCTGACTTCATATATTAACATGGAATTCTAAAACAACAAGTCCATTAAGCAAAAGAAAGCACGAAAGGAAAAGTGGAGAACAAAAAACAGAGTGCGTTAATAGAAAGTAAAACAATAAAAAATAATAATAGCAAAATGGCCTACTAAAATCCAACTATATCAATAATTACATTAAATGTTAATGGATCAAATAGTTCAATTAAAAGAAAGAGGTTGTTAGAATAGATTTTTAAAAAGAAGACTCAGGTATATGCTATCTACAGAGAAGTGTTGTATCTTGCCATGTATAATGCGCTCCCATGTATAATGCACACCCACATTTCTGGTTCAAACTTTCAGGGAAAAAATCTTTTGTTTTAATTTTTTAATTCAAAATTTTATTTGTTTATATTTAGGTACTTGTTTTTTTGTTTTATAAAAGAACTTTAGCATTTATTTTTCAACATACTATAGTACAAGAAATTTTATGTAACAAATAATTATAAAACACAAGAACAGATACAAGGTACAAAAAATATTGTGTATATTTTATATTTAAAAATTATTGCATTCTAGGGTATTATTTTGCATATGAATATTGTTACTGATTTCTAGAGTTACACTTTTAACTCACAAGCATAAATAAAAAATTTAAAACATTTATATAGATATGGAATTAGTACTACCTATGTATAATACACATCTTTATTTTCCCCTTGCAAATTTGGACCCCCCCCCAAAAAAAATGCACACTATATATGGCAAAATATGGAACATAAAAAATAAAGAATAGAAATCAGGCCATCTCTTTGTCTCCTGTTTTTAACTATTACACTATCCATGATCTATGAAGTACCTTCCACCTCTAAAATCCAATGATTCCACATGTACACGTGTATATGCATACATACACAAGTATATACATATATAACATAAAATTGTTTATGGTCAGGATACAGTTACAGCAATTAATGGTCAAACTGACATGTGCCCAAACCCAGAAGACATGCTGGAAGGAACAATTTAGCAAGTGAATACGTCCATCATTGTTGATTTTCGTTCTCTTTCAGTGTTCACGTCAGGTAATCAGATGAAGTGGTTACAGCAGTTAATGCTGCTAGCCACAGTGCAGTGTTCACGTGCAGGAAATCACTTCACTTATTCTTGGAGAGTGATTTAAATCTATCTGCTCAGCATCAGAGCTGTCCCAGAACTTCTTGAATTTAAATTTTCATGAACAATTTCCATACAACCTGGTGATTAGAATAGGCACTATCTCCAGGGCTTTGCCATACAGACAGGGTGGGTATAACAAGTGCAAAGGAAACAGGACTTGCCATTAGAAAGCCTAAGCTTCATGCCCATCCACACCACTTAGAAACCATGTGATGTGGGGATTGTCACTTAGCTTCTTTGAGCCTCAAATTCCTCATCTGGAATGAGACTGTGGAGATGAGTATATGACATAATGTCTGTTCCCCCAAACTCTGGCTTTTCTCTGAGACTGTCAATCAGTACCCACGGCCTGTATTATTGTACTGCAGCTTAAAGCAACTATGTGATTTTAAAAAAGAAAACACAAATTCCAGACTTTGAACTCTCACATAAAAGTTAAAATGCTCACACAATGTGTGCATAAATTAATCAGTATCGCGGACACATTTGAAAATTGTAGTATATTCCCATTCACTAAATTATTATTTGCAAACTAATAAATTAGGTTCCATTTGATGGCCTTGTTTATGAAAGATGATCAGTAACTTCCTAAGTCTCGGTCACCTTCTGAGAGAGATTCAGCCTCTGTTAAATACGGTAAGAGTTTGTGACACTGAAATGCATTATTTCCTCCTGATGGCTTTAATCAAGTCAGAACTCAGTTCAGCTTTCAGTTGCCAACAAATGATCATAACTGTTGGCAAAGAAGAGTAAACATAAGCCTACTTAACAAATTTGTTAATTATTTTTCAGTTTAGGATTAATGTAACAAACAATACCGGATGCCTGCAGCTTAAGTTTATTTGTCAGTTCATATAAAACAACAAAGCTGTGAGTAGATTTTATCTGTTTTAAAGCTCCTATCCTCAAAGCAAGTATTTCTTGCTCTCAGTTTTTCTTTCTTGAATCTGATATGTGTTTTTACATTACAAGGCAATCTGTCTGCTTTTATGTCCTTTTAAAATATTAGGTAGATCCACTGAGAATTCTTAGAAAAGTAATGCTGAGGTTTAAAAGTAATAAAAGAAACAAACCACTGGTATGAGAATAAAATTGCCCACATGGGCATAATCTACAATTGACTGGCATCACTAACCATTAGTGAGTAAATTATTAGTATAATTAGCTGCTGTCTATTGAGGATCTTTACTAGGTGCTATATAAACACACATAATCTTTAATCCCAATAACATATGTGAAGAGATTGTTTTTGCCTTTTAAAAATAAGGAGGCAGATTCCTCAGAAGTTAAATGGCCAACAGAGCTAGGGTTTGAACCCTTGTCCGTGTCCAGGCGGCGTTGAGGGTATGTGTGTCTTCTGCGGTCCATTCTGACAATGTTATTACCCCAGGCAATGTGTGCCTAGTCCTTTCCCTTTCTTCCAGATCACTATCAGTCAATTGAGGATCACAGGCAGCTTCTAATATCTGACAAAATCTATGGACATGCCTCCCCAAAACACACACACACACACACACACACACACACACACCTCTTAGGAAAATAAGTGACAGGATTCATGAGTATTCTGAAGCAAAAGATAGGTTTAAACTTCTGTTTCAAAGAGTCTCTACAAATCAACACTGCTGGATTTTCCACCCACTTGCCTCTTTTACACTCCCCACTCCTTTTGAGCTTTTATGGAAATTTTTAAGAAATAAAATAATGGAGCTAAGAAGCAGATATATTATTACCTTGTCCAAATCCAAGGAAAGTCCTGCTGTCCCCATTGCCACCACACCTCCACCCCCTCACATACTTGCCATGTCAGTAAAGGGCACCGAGCTCGGGTGGGATGCCCTGGGACCACCATCTTGTCTTCACCTTGGTTCGCCTTGGGCCTGGACAGCTTATGGAGGAGTCAATTATTCAAGGCCCTCCACAATGACCACTGGGCATCTACTCCCTTCCAGGCATTGGACCGCTAAACAAAACTGTTCAGGCTCGCTCCTCAGGGAAAAAACAAAGACCTCGGTTCCTGCATTCTAATGGGGAAAGCATGGACATAATAAAGAACAAAATCACAGTGCGTACTAAAGGGTGGTAAGTGGCTGGGAACAGAAAACCTATATAGAACTTACTGGGGGATGGTGGGGGTAGGGGTGAGGTGCAATATTAAACGGGTAGGTATCTAAGGAAATGGAGGAGGAGCCCAACTTGTAGATATCTAGTGGAAGACGTATTTTGTCTCTTTATTGTCTTTCTCCCCTCTAGAATGTAAGCTCCATGAAGCCATGTTCTCTCCCTCTGTTCACTCGCTGCTCTATCCCAAGTGCCTATAATAATGCCCAGCACATAGTGGGTGCTCAATAAAGATTAGCTGAGTAAGTAAATAAAATAAATAAAAATTCACCTTTCAGCCTGGCCAAACTGAAGGTTAGGGCCACATTCTAAATTTTACCCTTAACATAACAACATCCTTAATGAAATGATCAATTTAGAGTGGAGAGCAAAAAAAATGAGTCATGATAGGTTCACCTTCCAGGCAGGATGGGTTCACCTGCCAGAAGGGACACTGAAAACTAACTGTACGTGAAAAACATTCGTCTGAACTCCAACTTTAGAACCATCAAACAAGGAATGGGATTTTGAAAACAAAACAAGAAAAAGAGAAACAAAACAGGAGCTCCTACACCAAATATGGTTTTTTAATTAGAAATGATCCTTAAACTATAGGACTGCTAAACGCTGAAAAACTCAATTCAGCTGTCAGTGAGATGGTGGAGACCTGGAAAGCATGACAGATGCCACCAAACTGGCAAGTGCAGCCACTCTGCTTCCCTATCGGGACCGCCAACTGCACTTCCCAGGACAGAGCTGCATACCCAGAACACTCACGGATGCCCTTGGCTTTGAGCTTGCTTGTGGCTGACTTGGTGCTGGTAAGTCTGAGGATATGACTTGTGTCCCCATGGAAACCAAGAGGCACCTCTGACCTTGCCCAGTGATGCCATATATGCATATCCTTAGTTACACAGGAGGACCGTGTGTGTGTGTGTGTGTGTGTGTGTGACTACACAAAAAGAGAGCAACTCAGAGCACATGCTTCATGCTCATGAAGGCTGTGAGTGACTGCTGAGGACCGACCAACCCCCTCCTACACAGTTACAACAGCAAATCGAAGTCCTGGACACACAGCTGTCCATTAGCCTCTGCTGAAAATGCTGTTCAATACTAAAATGAAATAAGTTAGAAATAAGTGGGAGCCCCAGCGATCAGAAAGCCACTGGCAAGACGTCGTCCCCTCCATCCTCTCCCCCGGAGTTAGCTCAATCTAGCAGTCAGGAATACAAGCTCCCTGCACTTCATGGCATGTGACGTTATTGATGGTGGCTCTTACCGTATTGCAGGTAACGTGAGCTCCGAACTGTCTTTCCTCTCTGCTTAACCAGCAACGTCAGGGAGAGGCTGAAATCGCCTCATCCACAGTTTGATCTCTGCAACACTGCACATCATTACATTTTTAAGGGATTGGGAAAGTCCTTCAATCCTTTAATAACTGAGCTGGGGGAAGGGGCCACTGATGGAGAACCTGAGCTGATACTAACTAGGTTTGGGTCCTAATGGCTTTGCAACAGTCGCACTGTGTCCATGTTGCCTTTTAAAAGGCTGCAGTCCATTTGGACCTTGCTCTTTAACTGTCAACAGAGAAAGTCAAAAATAATGCAGTATTAAGTATTGTAATTTGTATTAAAGTTCTGTGCCCAATTATCCCTTCCAGGGCCATTGGGCTCAGTCTACACTAAGCTGTTACAACTCGTTGACAAGTAGAAAAGTTCATTCTGTGAATCGGTTGGCTTTCTGTATTACCAAATCAGCCATCACCAATATATTTTCTGCTGGATTTACTGGCCACGGAGGCAGAGCCATTGAAAAATAGCTTCTTTGATAACACCAATTTCAGTTTAATTTCCTTTTAAGTTCAGAGATTTGGCTGCTAATGACCCTGTCACCTTTTCTTTCCTAGGGTCACGTAGATATGACAGCCCTAGACCTAGGGAAAGATTCCCGCCTAACCTTACACTGCTCCCCAACCGCCTGTCCCCCACTGCAAACCTCGGGCAGTTTATGACCAGGCTTCAGGTCCAGGGGCTCAGGGTGAACATGCTGAGAACCATGGGATGATCTCAAGGAGATTAAATGATTGGCCCAGGTCTTCCCGACAAAGCGGAGAGCTGGGATTAGAGGGCAGGGATTCCGAAAACCCACTGTTATCCACTAGGTCACTCTCACCTCCAGGCTGGGAAGAAAACATATAAACCAACCACACAGACAAGACTGCAAAAACAGAGTGACAGCCGGCCACTGTGGCCGGGCGAGCAAGCAGGACCCCGTCTTGGAGTCCTCTCTCTTAGAGTTCTCCTGGAATGTCCCAGCAAGCAAAAGCCCACCAGGCTCTGGGCCTGCGGAGCCGTGCACACCTCCTGTGGAATCAGCCATGCAGTGTACACCGCGGACCACGCTCTAACGCCACACAGCGGTGCACACGTAGACAACTGGTATCTGAAGGAGAAGGAGCCTCACTCTGCTGCCACTGTTGGGACTAGGAAGCAGGGTGACCTTTGAAAAGGAGCCAGGTGGGAAGCTGCAGTGGCCACCTCAGGACAGACCCTGAGGAGTGAGGACCACAGACCGCCTCCTGCCTGCCTGTTCTGCAGTGACCAGTTTCAGCTAATCCACAGAGAAGTGCACCAAAGGACAAAGGCGTGAATGGGTGGGAAGGCCAACGCAGGGGCAGAACCTGCACCCCAAAGGAGCCCTGGCCCGTCATCAGGCTTTTCCTCTATCAGTCTGATGCTTCTCTCTCCTGGATCTTCAACCTTTTCCTGGCTAAGTTCACTGCCATCGAGCAGGCTCAAAACCGCCCCATCCTAAAACATCTTTGCTTCGTTCCATCCCCATCCCAGGGACTCTCTTTTTTCCCTCGCGTCGTTTTTCCATTATCCATCTTCTCAACACATCGCTCCCTCTGCTTCTTCAGTTTCTTTTTACTGTACAACCCATTAAAATGCTATCCTGTCCCCTCCATGCCTCTGACAAAACTACTCCAGATAAGGTTACCCATGGCTACCTGCCAAGTTCAAGGGCAAATAGGTGGCCCTACTCTTTGAAATTCCCCACCAGTGCCCTGTCCTCTAGGACCCACTCACCTGCTGCTCTCTCCTGCCTGTGTCGTTCCCACCAGATTCCCCCAGGACCCCTCTAGTGCTGGCACTCCCTGGAGCGCCATCCTAGGCCCACTTCTCACTCTGTGCAGTATCCTCATTGCCATTCTCTCATCTCGTATTATATGATAATATAGCCCAAAGCTATGTCCCTGGACTCTGTGTTACTACATGCTATTTATTATCTTCATAGTGTTTATCACAAGTTGAAATACATAGTAATTTATTGGTTTATTTTATGTCACCTCTTCCATGAGGCTTTTTCAACAACCCCAACCAGTCGCTCACTGATTAATTTATCCATTCCACCGACATGCATTTACCTAATGGCTTTTGTGTGTTGTCAAGGACCACACAAAATGCTGGAGATAGAAGAGTCACAAAAACAAGACGTTACAGAAACAGCAAGGTGCCTGCGAGGCTTATGATCCAATGGCACAGACAGGCAACAAACCAACAAATAAATAAGTATTTCAATTTGTGATAAGCAACATGAAGCACACAGAACCCAGGGATTCAGATGGGTTGGTTCTCTGTCCTACTGGCCATGCCTCTCCTGAAATAATTTTACTCTTCTTTTAAGCATCTGTTTGATTTATGTCTCTAAACAGTCTCTGCTAGATCATTAATATATCAGTGCTTTGTTTATTTCATTTTTACATATGAGAATTTAATAACTCTGATGATTACATGAACAAGTAAGTGATTTAATTAATGAATCAACTGTTTTTAAGACTCCATTTAATTCTAAATTTGAGAAATCCACATACAACTAGGTAAAGTGCATTCCCGTTGCTAATGAAATCTCTAGTTTCACTAAACACCAGTTTACAGCGATTAAATGCAGACATATACTTCATCTCTCTGAAAGTAACTAGAACTACTTTTAAGAGAACCAAGTATCGGCGCTGGGAAGAGAAATACTACAGCTCAAGAATAATTCATTTTCTTAAAAACTAAAATTCCTTTCTCCCTCTTTTGATCCAGCCAGGCCGAGTAATCAACAGGAGAGCATGAGCAGTTCTGAAAAATCAGCCTCACAGGGGGACACAGCACAGTCCTTTCTAACTGAGTCTGGACCTGCTTGAAAATGCAACACGATTCAGGAGAAAACTTGGAGAGGGGATACCCATGGAATGGACGGACAGCTGCTGGCTGGTCCCAACAGAAGTAATGTCTGGAAGGCTGCAGATCTGATACTTGACAGTCTCACTACCAAATGTGCAGACAGGCTTCCTGAAGGAAAGTCACCAACAGCAAACTCTGGGAACCAGAGAGAAGGAAAAGGGATGCTCATCTGCCTTTCTGTCATTCTTCCGGTGGCGAAGGACAGCTACATGAGAAGGACCATGGAGACCAACACAGGGGAGAGGGGAGAGAAACGGATAGGGCACGGTAAGTGGGAGCGACGCGTGTGCACCAGCAGCGCTCACACAGACAACAGGCAATCCCCAATCCAAAACCCTTCCTTTAAAACCACACAATACACCAACAGCTGACCGCCGAAGGCTGCCTGGAAGCTCAAGTATCTAGCAGGTGGGGACTTGTTTTCCAAGGGCGGGTTTAACAGGACAAACTGAGAATTGTGATCTCACTGGGGTGTGAACACCAGAATTCGAGCAGCAGATGGTGTGATTTAGTGGAAAGGCCATTGGACCAGGAGTCAGTGACTAGGGACAGCATCAGCTTCTCCCTTTACCAACAGCAGGACCTTGGGCAAGATTTTAACCTCTCTGAGCCTCAGTTTCCTCAACTATAAAATTCAGGGGGGGGAAATTACTCCTTATATAATTTTTTAAATTGTTGTGAGTTCCCATGACATGATATATGTAAAGGCTCTTTGAGACCTGAAAAGGATACGTTTTTCTCAACCATCCCTTTATGGCATTCTCTGTGAGCCAAGCACTGATCTATACGCTTCAGAATATTAACTGAAGTGACCCTGTGAGGTTAGTACTGTTATCATCCCCACTTTAGAGAGAGGAAATGGCCCAGAGAAAGGAAGGTCCTTGCCCAAGGTCACACAGCTGATAAGCCAAGGAGCAAGAATTCAACCCCAAACAATGGCTCTGGAGTTCATGCTCTCAAGTTCTACATGGTGTTGAGTTATCTTCCACGGCTCCTGAGACTATGTATCCCTCTACTCATATTAAAAAACAGCAATAACAATACCCAACCCTGTATAGTTCTTCATACTTGACCAAAAGGCTTTTCATGTCTCTTATCTTATGTAATTCTCACAATAACCCTCTGCCATTATTTTATTTCTTCATATAGATAAGGAAATTATGGCTTGGACATCTCTTGATAGTAGGACATGTGTTTCAAATTATTTTTCCAAACAATTCATATCCACCTGTCTAACCCGCTTCCATCTACAGACATGGATGTTTGAAATGGAGGGTCCCAGCCGAGAGCAGAGCACAGGGAAAATAAAACCCAAAAGAAAAGGATCATCACAGCCAACCTCACCTATACATAATGGGAAAGTTCCCTACAAAGTGAGATTTGCATTCTGCCCTAAATTATCTCCTTTACTGGTCCATTATAGGGCTGAAAATTCTACCACAAGGTTGTCATTGCTTTTACTGAACACCCTTCCCATTAAAAAGCATATTTGGAGGAAAACCACATTATCATGAACATCTCAGTATGAATTATTTCATAATATTGTCTCCAATGTGCAACTAGCTACGAGCAGGCTCTGGTCTGCGCAGACAGCCATTTGACATTTAAAAGGTCCTAAAATAGGTTTAGCATATAAGACAAGTGAGAAGGGGGGGGCTGAGGTCCTAAAAATGGGGTTGGAAAGCCAGTGCTGTGGTTGAATCCAAGGACCCAGGGACACAGAGTCCCAGGGGAAACACAGGAGCAGGGACCATGTGACACTCCAGCCAAAGACATTGGAAGTGGGTCCCTGGATGTTCCTCCCCTTTGGGGCTCTAAAGTCCACTTCATGGTATGGCCAAGTGGCATTCATCTCCACAGTGCTGCGCCGTGCCCCTGGGAAGATGGCGGCTGTCACCGTGCATGCAGACAGGGACAACCTGTCACAGTGTAAGGTGGGGTGCAGGAAAGAGGGGAGGGGAGCCAGCAGGACAAGTGAATACACCATGGTTAGGTTAAAAAGAATTTGTTCCACTATCAAAATCAGAAAGATTTCCCCAAGAGCCAGCTTTAGGGCAGGAAGCCTGAAAGGCCAGAGCAGGCAGGATGTATGAAGGAGGGGTCTTTGGGAAGGAGGCTGAAATACAGGGAAGAGCATCAGACAAGAGGCAGATGTGGCTACAAAAATCCACTTCCAGACTGTGCCGGACCAGCAAGACCTGGAGGATGAGCAGAAACTGGACTCCAACGTTTCTGCTGGGTCCCAGACACTAGGGCTGCCAAAGCCACCTGCCTCTCCAGGGCAAGGACAGATCTTTAAATCCAGGTCGTCAGGGCCCTGGCCATTCCTAGGTTCCCCAGGGACTGGGAAAGGACCCAATGATGGCCAATCTCCAAAAACTATACAAGCCATACCTTCCCCACTCAACTGCCTGGTCCCTTTTCTGGGCCCCAACGTGTCCCCAGAGACATCCACCTCTTCTCACCCTGGAGCTAGGGCCCCAGGCCAAGCTGGCATCAGCCCCCAGTCAGGTCCAGGCTATCGGGTACTCAGACACATTCGCACACTCCTTCAGAGAAAGGGGGCACTTTTCTGGACCCCGGGGGAGCTGGTCTTAATCTGCTGCACAGTGAATGACAACAATGAGAACAATGGAAATATGGTTTGAGGGTGAGTCCCCAGGAGCCCAACACTTCGGTATTTAAAGAAACTTTAATGAGCTTAAGAGGCTAATCTGGAGTTCAGGAGGGGGTGTTTTGTTTTGTTCTGTTTGGATAAATCTTTTAAAGGCTCCTGAAGCTTGACAGGGAGGAGGCAAGGGAATTACGAGTGGAGGAGTGGCCTTGGTGTCTCTGGAGGAGGGTGGAATGAGGGCAGAGGAGCTGCTCCAGAGACCCCTGTCCCTAGCAGCAGCCGCACCAAGGGCTCCAGAGATAAAGGGTGGTTCTTTCCAGGCTCGAGAAGTGCAGTAATCAGAGAAGCAGTGAAAAGGTGACAATGAGGGATGCACTTCTATCCTATCAGGAAGCTAATCAGGCTTCTCTCCAAAAGATGCCTCCTGGTGACGGCACCAGATCCAGGCACCAGACCTGCCCAAATCACCCACCTACTGTGGCAGCACGTGACCCAGCACCCACTGAGGCGCCCAGCACACTCAGAGGCCCCTGATGGTCACCCAAAGAGTCACGGTCATGGGATCATGAAAACCTGAGAGTAACACCCTAACCAACTACTGAGCTGAGCCCCGCTCCAGGACTAGGGGGACGAGTGCATCTAAAAGCCTAATTCGTTTCCTGCAAGTGAGAAAATCAAAAGAGGGCTAAGAGTCCACAAGGACGACCTGGGAACATGTGAGGCAGCCCATGGGACGGCGTCTAAATACTAGCTGATGCTTGCCTGAGCAGGACACAGAGGACTGGGGTTGGGGGGACAAGGACAGAATGGGGCCAGATGCAATGTCTGAATACTGCACATGGTGCATTCCCAGCAATACTGGATGCTAATAATATATATATTATTATATTATATAATATTATTATATTATATATTATATAATATATATACACACATATATGTGTGTGTGTGTGTGTGTGTGTGGTGTGTGTGTGTGTGTGTGTGTGTGTGTATATATATATATATATATATATATATATATATATATATATATAATTTTTTTTTTTCTTTTTGGTATGTGGGTAGCTCCCTGGCTGGGAATCGAACCCAGGCTGCAGCGCTGACAGCGCCAGCGCCAAAGCCTTAAGCCACTACAGCATCAGGAAACTCCCTATATTTTTACATGAACAGAGTTTAATTGGGCCTGTCAGACCAGGTCATCCAAACCATAGTGGCCAGATACCCATCAGGACTTGTCTGTTATACGTTAATGATGATAAAACACACATCTAATATGGTACAGAGACAAGGAGGCCTGGAGGGGCAGAAAAGGCAGTTGTAGTCACTGTTACCCAAAAATAGGATCCTCAAACTGGAATCCTGAAAGTCTGGAAGAGACCAAGCTCTTTCATGTGACTTCAGTTAACAGACTAGGAAAAGCTCAGTCCATTTTGTATTTTTAGTTGTTATGACATTACTGAGCAATCATGGGGAATGTGGCAATGGTTTCATTAAATTCTAGCTCAGCTGAGCATGGCAGCCAGGTGACAAGCTCTAAAAACGTGGCACAGACGCAGGTTTTAAAAATCCTTTTTTAACTGCCCAGAGGGGGCTAGGTGTAATGGGACCAGGTACATTTACAAGGTGGGCACCTGAAGTACGACCACAGTTTTAAACCTTCCATGATGTCCCCACTAATACTTTGGTGTTTCTGCTGCATTCTGATTGTGCCCACAGTCTCATCAGAAAAAAATTTAATCCCTATCCTAAATTGCATTTTATTTATTTCCAGAAGCGTGAAAACAAACATGTAGCAAGATTACAATGTTTACACCTCCTTTTTAGCCAATATAGCTCTAATCCTCCTGCTAATTAATGCCAGGGCCATAGCAGTTTTATTAATTTCATCATGGTTAAAAATCCAGAGGCAGATAACTGTGCTTGACTAAAATAACAATTTGACATTTAGAAGGTGTTCACTTCATTTCAGCGAGATCGTTGGTGAGGTTTCCTTTAATATGTGACAAAGAGACATAAAGCACAGCTGACACCGGGCAATGACAACAAAACTAATTCTAATTGTGAAAAATTGACTGAAATGTCTGTCCCGCATTATGGTAGTGGAAGAGAAGTAGGAGAAAATGTAAATCCTCAGGCATCCAGCCAGTTTCTCTGTGGTCCCAGAAAAGAGGGGCAGAGGAGCAAAGGGCCCTTCTCCGTCTTCTGGTATTTTCTCCAGAAATTTTTCTACACTTGGTCCTAAAATGACCAACTTCCACAAAGCCGTGTAGGAAAGGCTGGGGGCCACAACTCTGTTCCAGGAGCCGCTGATGGACTTTCAGAACAAAACACGTGGGATATTACGGGGGTAAGACGGTCCTGCTGGAGACTGGCAGGATGCTCCCACAGAGGGGCTTTCTCGTCAGTTCAGAGGGTGGGAGAACTACGCCTCACCCCACCCCACACCGCTCCAGCCCTCCTTAGCTCACCCTGTAAGTGGCTTACTAAGAGCTCCCCTCTGAAGACACAAAAGGCATTTAAAAATTCATGTTGGGAAGATGTAAAAATAAATTGAAAGAATTAAAATAGAGCTAAGATTTCATAGAAGGCAGGAATTGTTTTTAAGCCTTTCTACGGGAGATGTGATTGCACTGGCCCCCTACTATACCAGCATAATTCATTTCCCTGTGTGGTAGGACTGTGCTTAATAATCAAGTTAGCATGACTCAAAAATGGTTATCTGATACAATTCAATAGTGACATTTTGTATATGTATTCACCCTAAGAAGCTTTAATGAATTTCTGGTAAGGTAATGAGTATTCTAAATCCTTCTCCATTTTCTCACTTCTAAACACTAGGACCCTCAAAATTTCTCTGACCATGGAAAATAATTAGCTAATAATTTAATAAATGGAATGGTTCTCATTAGAGATACAGTACCTGTTTATTATCTCCAAAAACTTCCCAGAATTAAGAAGCAACAGTGAAGAGACCTCTCTAAAATTAGTAATAGTACTTTGGTTAATACAAAAGTCATAAGAAAGAAAAATAAATTAAAAAAACAAGACAAATAATCAAATATCAGAAAAGCTCTCATCACTGAAATCTGAAGAGCAAAAGCAGCCCCTCAGCCAGGTGGGTGACAAAAGCTCCCAAACGCTACTGGATAAATAACTGGATAAATAACTTTTTTTAGTGTGCACCATTTATGGGAAAATAAAAACACTCCCACAAGCCCACTCCAAAAAGCAACATTCACCTCAAAGCCTCAGAACACTATTAATATCTACTCCTGCTATCTGATTTTATTTCAGAATTTTAAGTCTTAGATGCCCAAAAAGTCCTACCCAGGGACCCATACATATACACAAAAGGAAACACCTCTGAGCAAACACTGTTTCCAATCACCCTCTAAATAAAAAAAGAGACATGTCAGCCTACAAACACAGCCACAGCCCAAGGACGGCGGGTATTCCAAGCGAAGCACCACCCCCAACACACACACACACACACACACACACACACACACACACAATTTAATGCAGACATCAACTTACTACCTACCTGAGTCTGATTTTTATATTCCTTAAATTTTATTATGCCAGGAGTGGGGCCAACAAAAGATAAAGTTGAGCAAAAATGGAACAATGGCCTCTGTAATTTCATCTGCGGGCGCCCTTTATGAGTAACCACATGCCCAATTTTGATCTCCAAGTCAAGTCACGGTAATAAAACCAAACTAACTCTCCTCCCTACACCTACACACCCTACATTACCTTGATAAAATGCAAAATTAGTTAATTACAGTCCTAACAGAGATCATTACCTCAGCCATTCTCTCCCAGGGGCTGCCAGTCAGCAGGTCCAAAAAAGACACTGCCAGAGAAAGCTCCACGAGTGATGCGCACTTTGCCCCACCTCAGTTCCTTTCTTCACAAACAGTCTGCTCCAAAAGAAGGGGGGCGGGGGGGACACGGATGGGCCGCAGAGAAAACCTTCCCCAAGGCCTGCGATCTGCTGACATGTGGCGAGTTATGATGTTGAGAGAGCGGCCCTGATGACAGCAACACTACCCCACACTGCTCCTAGGATGTCCAGAGCAATCTAAGGGAGAATGATAAACCTCTCGTGTGGAGGGAGAGGGCCCTGCCTGAGGCACGGGCCGCCAGGCACATGAAAGACACAACACCAACTTGATTTAACTGTGGGATTCCTTCCAGCAGGCTTAATTATCTATTGTATTACCACATTCCTCTTACTCAGCAGCCTCCTAAGTCTCAGACTCAAGTCCAACTCCGGTATTTGTTTGGAACAAATTTCAAGAAAACTCCAAACTAATCAGATCATAGAGGACTCAGTTAAATAGGGAACAACAGTTATGTAACTAGAAGTCCTCTAGGCTGGAAAGTATTTCATATGCCTGATAACTTTCAGGAACATGGAGGACAGCTGTGTTCAGTTTTTAAACATGCCCACCTATAGCATCCTGCGGGGCACCATTCCTCGATTCTGTAAATGTGGCATCCCCACTAACTCGTCATAGCTCTTGGATGACATGCTATGAACAATAAAGGTCACCTCCAGTGCTTAATGCCTGGACATTCATAAGTCAGTTTTCCCCTCTCCAGACTTAAATGCTTATTTGTTTTGGATGATCAAAAGATAAATTTTTCCTAAGGGTGTCATGGTGTATGAGACAAATATTTAACAAAATATCCTGAAGTCTTTAAATGAATGGCTGTGTACCTAAGATGTCACTGTCAATTCCATTTTTTTAATTATACAAATTTGTTGTTTAACAGCGAGAAGATGTAACAACTTGATAGAGCAGAATTTTCACTTTTTAACTGACTGCCTGACACCACAAAAAGACAGCTAATAATTCCAATGCAAAACTGCCCCAAACCCAGAAATGCACACACAAATGACTCCTTGTCAACATGATATCTATGACCTTCACTGAAGACTGCACATTAACTATACATGTTTCCATTTTCATGTGCAGAGAAAGTATTTGAATTTCATGAATTTTGGAGACAGGGGCACTTCCTAAATGTTCATTTTTTTATTAAGTGCTCCACAATCTACCATCGTCATGATTTGTCCTACCACTTTAACTTCTGTGGTATTTTCCTCTCCATTTGCCTTGGTTGGGCCTCAAATTTAAAAAGCAATGCAATGAATAAAGCAACATTATTTTTACAAATGTGCCTGTCAAAGAATCAAAGTGCTCTGCATGACTATTTTATGACAATTATCTAAAATTGGACTGTATGCCTCTAGAGCATCAGTTACCAAGCGGTGGCACAGTACCCCCAGGGGTACGTGCTGAGCCATTCAGGAGTATGAGAAAAATAATCAGTAATGGAGAAAAAACAAGTAAAGTAAAAAAATGCAAAATGTTAGCTTTAGAACAGAAAATGTTAAGTTCGAATCACCATTAATGAAGACACTTCAAAATTAGATCACATTAGTGAATGATGATTGGTGAGGGCACGTGGCGGTGGACCCTTCCTCCAAACCGCTCTTCTACCAATCATTACACACAGTTTCAGAACAATCCATCTGAGACATTTCTAGAACTTTCCCAAACATATAAATATATCCATAGCTAGACTGTTTGATCAGTTTAGTTATTAACTGAGTAAAAGTAAGGGCATTGTCTTTAATCATGATTCTTTTCAAGAAGTTTTTTTTATTTAATGTTTAAACACTTGATCATCATTATCAATATTTAACTGTGTTACGAATATTATAAAATTAAATTTGTGGTTTGTACTTTTAGTGTAGTAATTCTTCTTTCCTAACTTATTACCTCATTTCCACTACTTTACATTAAGATAGGCACTGAACAAAGGTGTGAGTATTTAAAAATGGCTGTTTTAAAACCAAGGGGTACAATTTCTAGAAATGGGTTTAAAAGGGGTACACAAGTGGAAAAAGGTTGGGAACCACTGCTCTAGAGGATAAATACCTGGTCATTCTGGATAGCTTCTATCCAATACCTAGCCAGGCACTCTCAGGACAGGAGGCTTTGAAGAACTACTTGAAAGTCAGGAGAAGGTCCCTGCTCTACGCCCCCTGAAGGCAGGCTGAGCCTTTTCCTCAGGAGCCTCTCCTCACCCAGCCAGTGCCTTCCACGTAGAGGCTCGATAAAAGCTTGTTGATGAAGGAGTTTGTCCTGAGAGTAATTTTAAAACAAAGAAACAAACAAACCTCTCCTTTCTCTCTTATAACAATACCATACTATGCCAACTAATGCCATTAAGATGATCGAATATATTAGAACCTCGTTTTGTTGGAAGAATGGGACTGGAGTGGGGCATGGAGAGGAATAAAATTAATCTAAAAAAACAACTCACAGGCGAGGCACAGACGAGAACTGACAGTGTGCCATAAGCTACAGAATCCTAGCAATTCCTTTTGGATATCTGTGTTTCCAAAATATATGTTGAAATTAAAATTAAAAACCCTCACTGAAACATCCCCACTTCTTTAAACAATGTTGCTCACACTCATCTATAAAATCTTCCTGGTTCTGGCCAACAGCTGGCAAGTTGATCCCTGCAATTTTCCCTCTGCAGGAATAGCTTTGTGAGGGGAGAAGTGACTCTAATCAGCCCAAACCGCCAAACCTGGAGGGGCTGAAATGGAAGGGACATTGTGTTAAGGACCTTACAACTGTTTCTTCTCCTCTTGACACAGTCTGACTTCCTTAACGAAGATTTGACTGGCCAGACAGCTGTGTTAACCCTTAAGTCTTCTTTGATTCGTGATTTTTTTTTTTAACAAACAGAATAGAAATTCAGAACCCAAATCCTTTCCTAAGCTCCATTACTGCTGAGTTCACTAGTGTTGTGCCTCAAGTATGTGGACATTTCAGTAAACTATAAACAGAAATATAAAGATTGGGTCTATACAATCCCAAAACCTTCAATGGAAAGCAAGAGGATAAAAAAAGCAAGCAGTCAACCAAAAGCTCTATCCAAAAGTGAGACTTGAAGATGTATGGCAAAATCTACTGAGTTACCTAAAAATTGCAACTTTCACTCAGACACTGTAGCAATAAACAGACAATCAAGAACAGAACAGGCTTATCTTTTTTAAAAACTGCTAACCATAATTACCACTTTGGAAAATGGTCATGTGTTTTCACTTCTTTATATTTTTTTCTGTGTTGTCCAACTCATCCAAAATCAAACATGCATTTTTTATTTAGGGCTGAAAAATGTAAACCTATCTTTTCAAAGCAAATAGACAGTGCCCAGTACTCTATCCACATGGGGGCAAATTCAAGTACATTACAACAAAACAGCATTGAGTAGGAGAAAAAGTGTTTTGTGTGTGGTCACTACGTCTAACAGCTTTGTCAGCTTTTAGTAAATCTGACAGCCCAGGCAATGGCAGAAAAGAAGATATTTCTGTTCTTTCTCAGTGATTTTCGTTATATGGAGACTTCTGCATACTCCCTTTCATTGTGTGTTTTTAATAACGTGATAAAAACGGCTTTTTGTGCACACTAACCCTCCCTTGATTATCCTCATAGAGTGCTGTCCCTGTCATTCACCAGTGACAAATGCGGGATTCTCCTGCCCGCTCCCGCGCCCACTCACTCACACAGACCAGTCCTGAGGGTCAAAAGCAGAGGCCTCCGTCTCAGCCACTTTTCTTTCCTTCCATACCCTCCAGGGCTCTGAAATTCACGTCCCTGTTAATTAGCCATGTTGACAAGGAAAGCAGTTCTCTCCATAGCTCCTGAAAGCAACTGGGGGCCTGCCTGGCGAGGACCGGCAAATCCCTCTAACGCACTCCCTGGCTTCACCAAGCTTCAGGCTTTACTGAAATCTACGTTCGGAGTAATCCACTTTCTGAAATACCTGCCTCCTAATTCTCCTCGGAACCCAGCGGAACGTTTACGTGGACAGGGCCGAACTGCCCCCGCGGCGTGGCAGAAACGCCCACCCAGAAGGAAGTAGGGAGGAGGCGCAGGATGCCACGCCGGCTTCGCGGCAGGCCCCAGCTAGGAGCCCTGAACCCGAGGGTTCTGGAGAAACCCGGGAGAGGGGAGAACACGGCGAGAGAAGAGGCAAACGGGAGGATGCACCCGAAGCTCAGAGGGGCGGCAGCGCCATTTCTGAGCCCAATGTGTTGAGACTCCGGAGGACAAAGCCAAGAGGGAAACGGGCGCACAGGGGACCGAGGCCGTGGAATCAACACGGCCTGACCGCTCAGCATCTACGAGCCGGGGGCGCAGACAGGTGCGAAGGGCGGGGTGGAAACCGGCGAAAACAGGGGCCACTGGTAACCCGCAGGGCACCCCAGAGAAGGGGGATGAGACAAGCTTGATGGGGTCGAAGTTGTCACAGAGGAGCGTCCTCTGGAATGGCCAAGTCAGGGTCGAGGCCTCGGGGACAGAAGACTAGGGAGCCGAGCACCGAGGAGAGCCCTTGCTCGTGCCTCCAAGGGGCCGGCCAGGCCGTGGTCACAGCGCAGTTCTCTGCCATCTAGGGGAGTGGACAGGAGTGGGGAAAGGGCATCATGCGGGTGCCTCCCGAGCCTTCCAGAAGCCGACGCAGATAAGGGAGAACAAAGTCCACGGCGCCCGCGGACGCCTGTGGGGGCCACGCGCGGTCGGCGCGGACACTTACTTCTCGTAGTCGTACTTGCAGTAGAGCTTCTTGTCTCGGTAGAAGCAGGTGGTCTCCAGGGGCTCTTTGCAGGAGGCGCACTGCACGCACTGCTCGTGCCAGAAGCTGTCGTTGAGCCGCAGCAGAAACCTGTCCGAGATGACCCGCTGACAGCCCTCGCAGACAGACTTGGGGCTCACCGCTCTGCCTACAGCAGGAAAGGACGTTCGCAGGTGAGCGGTGTGGCCCAGTACCCCCGCCACCCCCAGCTGGCCCCGCTTGCGACCACTCACACCGATGGATGTCCCCTGCGCCCCCCCAGGGGAAGCCCCCCCCTCCCCAGCTAATCAAAACAGCAGAGATTTGGAAAGAGAAGTCAAACCGACTGGTGCTTCTAATAAATAGGAAGTTTCAAATTCTACCGGGCAACCGGGAGAAAATCCCGTAAGTGGCCTTACTGATCGAAGCGCCCCGGGTTCGGGCGAACGCGCGCACAGCCTGCGCAATGAGGCTGCAAGGAAACCTGTGCCCGCAGGCTTACACGCAGTCGTGAAAGCACTCACCGTGCTCGTCCCTACGGGCTAGTCTTAAAACTGGGCGTGTAAAACCAGAATTCTGTTTGGTTTTTGCTTTTGCTAAAGTGCAATTCTGTTTTGTTTTGTTCTGTTTTCTTTTGAGGGAAAATTGAAAATTCTTTTCTTTGCTCCCTAAAAATTCCCGTTCGTACAGAAAAACACCATCTCGCCCCAGGCGAAGGCAGCACCGTTCCATTCCTGAACCACGAACTGCTGCGTCCTAACTGGTGTGCAAATTGCAGATGGGCGCTTCGTAATTAGGAGCATCGAAACGGGGAGAACGCGGGGCGGGGGCCGGCACTGAGCGGGGACGTGGGCGCCGCCACGCTGTGCCGTGCGTGGCCAGGACCCCGGGAAGCCGGGGGGCTCGAAGCGGCGCGGGAGAGCGACCTCGAGCCCAGCCGACGCAGCGCAAACGGGGTGCTCCTTTCTGTCCTACCCTTCGGACTTGCGTTTTGTTCCTTTAGTTTGCGGGGTGGGGGTGCTTTTCGGAGGGTGGGAGTACACTTGGCAGCCTTTGTTGGCACATTTCACAGCTATTTGTAAAAGACCTTGTCCCCCGGTAACAACACTCTTACGCGTGGAGTCCCAAAGGGCCTGACCCTTCCCCGTTTCCCTGCTACACTCCCGGCGCTTTCCCCTCAGGGGACCCGGCCACCTGCTCGAGAGCTGGGAGGTCGCCTGCGGGCAGCGGCAGGACGGGGCTTGGAAGTGTCGCGCGATGGTTCTCAGGATGAGCATTCTCTACTCTTTCTGCCCCGTGTCGCCATGCGGCTGTGCCCGGCGCGGCGCAAGGCGAGCGGCGCCGCCCGTTGCAAGCAGAGGGGCCCGCGCGCCCCTGCCGCCCGGACCCCGCGCCCCTGCCGCCCGGACCCCGCGCTCCTCCGACGCCGCCGGCAGTCGGGACGCTTGCAAGAGGACGGCTAGAAGAGAGGAGCGCGGTGCGCGCGAGCTGGCTTCACCTGGGGGGTGGGTGGGGTTCTCTCGGTATGCTTTCTCCAGCCCAGCGGTCTCCGCGCTGCCTCCGTCTCGCGCTAGCTGCTCCGAGTGACGGGGACAGGCAAGAGGTTTGAAGGACACAACGAAAATCCCTCCGCTAAAACACACCAAACACCCGCTCCCCGACCTTGAAAGGCCCCAAGGGCGGGGTGCGGCGGGTGCCGTCCTGCCCTCGGCTCCGCGTGCGGACACTCCGTCGAGGCCGGGGGCGCGCCGCTCCTCCGCGGTCGCTGCAAAAGGGCTGGGGAAGCGGGGCTCTGCGGGCCCGAGCTCCAGCTCCAGTTAATTAAAGCCGAGGCGAGGGCCCCGCCGAGCGGGCTAATCCCCGCGCTGCGCTGCCCACCCGACCGGAAAAGCCCCTCCGCCGAGCGGAGGCCGACACCCGGGCTGGAGGCGGGGGGCGCAAGGAGTCTCCTCGAAGTGGGGCGCTCCGGGCCTCAACCTCGGACGCTCGCCTTCAGGCTGCTGACAAGAGGCGGCATTTATGAGCCGTCGATCAGCTTCTTCATTAAAAACCCAGCCCTGGGTGCTTTTAATCACTTGCCACTCCGACGCCTGCGAGCAAGCTCGCCCGACCCTTGCGACTTTGGGGAATTCGGTGCCCGGCGCGGGCGGCCGGGGGGCGGCTGGTGCGTCTGGGGCAGGAACGACCCGAGGGACCGGCGGACAGACGGGGGGTGCACCCGGCTGAGGGCAAGAAGAGGATCGCCAGCTCCCCTGTTGCCCCACGGCGTTCGGGCGAGCGGGGCTCCAGAGCGAGGCCTGGCGGAGAGCGGGAGCACCCGGGAGCGTGGCCTGAGCACTCACCCAACAGCGAAGAGAAGGAGGCCGAGGTCTCGATGGCGCTTTGGAAGTTCTCCTCCATCTTCAGGCCGTCCAGCATGTTCAGGCCGGGCCGCGAGGACCTGCGGAGAGGAAACGACGCTCCTGGCGTCCGTGCCCTCTGGGTCGCGGCCGCCGCACTCCTGGGAGAGGCCGGAGGGAGCGTCCAGGGTGACCAGAATGAGCCGGAGGACAGAGGCCAGCCAAGAGGAACGTGGGGTGGGAGGAGAGACGAGTCCGGCGAGCTGCTCCGACTAATCTGACTTCACTCGAAGTCAACGCGTTATGTACTCGGGCCTCCGCCCCCAACTGCGTTTCTCCTTCCCTGCCCCCCAAACCCCCACCCTGTCCCAGCCCCGGGTTCCCATCCCGGCCCGACTCCGCCCAGCCTCTACTGCTGCGGACCCCAGGGACGTCTCCGCGGGAACCCAGCTCCCTGGGCGGGATGGGGCGAGAGGCGTGGCGCCCTGCTGGCGGCCGGGCTCGGGCACGCGGGACGATGAGCTGCACAGCCCACTCCCGGCCCGCGCCGCGCGCCCCTCACCTGCCCCGGCCAAGAGGGCAGCCCAAACAGCCCCGAGTCGGGGCGCGGGGCGTCCTTCCTCCGCCGGCGGGTGCCGGGAACGTCCGCAGGAGCGGAGGAGTCGCCTCGGGGCGGAGCCGCGCCGGCCCTGTGCACTCTTGGCTGCATTTCAGATCAACTTTCAGAAACCCGCCCGCCCGAGTCGGAGTCCGGCACGGGCAGCCTCGCTTACCTGACCAGCGAGTTCGCTCCGCGGCCGGAGCCGGACGAAGCTGCGGCCGGGGAGGCGGGGACCCTCGAGGCTGCAGGAAGCGGCCGCCCGGGACGGAGCCCACTGCTCGGCGCGCGAGCCGGGCCGGGACGTGGCTGTGGGCGCCGGCCTTCTCGGGACCCCCTGCCCGCCGGGTCGCTCCTCGCGGGGCAGGAATGGCCGCTGCTTCTCGGAGGCAGGGAGGAAAGGCGGCGGACCAGGGTCCTGGGTGCGAGTCGGGCCTGTCGGCCGGGGCGGGTCCAGCCGCTCCGCCCGGGCCGCGACTGCGTGCGCGGCAGAGGGAGGGGTGGGGAGCGCGGGGAGGGGGCTGGAGCGCGTCCCGCCGAGGGGCCGCCGCGCTCCCGTTTCGAGCCGGCTGCGCGGCCACCGCCGGGCGCGCCCCTCAGTCGCGGCGACCTCCCGGGCGCGCCAAGTTTCCTCCCTCCACGTGTAACCGCCACCTCAGGGGCCTTCGCGGAGCTCTACGTGCCGGGGGACCGCGGCGCACGCACGCCGCTGCCCCGGCCACTCTCCGACCGCGGCAAGTGAGAAAGCTCGGCAGCCCTCCCCCGGGCCGCGGGGCGTCGTGACCCCTGCTGCTGCGAGCTCCTCAAACCCCGCCGTCGTCACCCACGGGCTCCCTCGAGTTCCCAGGTTGGGCTTGAAACTCGTCCACCGTTTCAGATGGAAACCTGCTCACTGACGGCGTGTGCAGATGCCATAGGCCACTCCGGGTAGGGACCTGGTGGCATCTGATCCCGGACGAGCAGCCGGCAATGACATGGAGCAGGAAGTCAGTTAAGGAGGCATTTTTAGGGGAGCATAGTATCTGGGCGAAATGTCAGCTCACTGCACCCCTAACATCACTGCAATGGTAGACTTTTAGCCCCTCCAGGAGCAGGAACCGGGTCTTTAATCGTCTGTGAATCTGGGAGGCCAGCATGGTGCCTGGCCCGAAGTGGACACGCCAGTAAATCATAAGGCTGGCTAACATTTACCGAACATTCATTTTGTGCCAGGCTTCCATAGTTAACGCATTTAATCTTTACAACAACCCTATGAGATGCAGACAGTTATTATCGCGCAATTACAGGTGAGGCAAGCAGAGCCCACAGTGGACCTGAGCACCCCAGGAAGGACCAATTCACTGGGATTCCTCAGGCCTCTCCGTTCCTGGGCTGAAAGGGATTGAATTAGAGTCACCAGGCACTTTGGCAAAGTGAACCTTGTACAGGTAAGACACTATATAGCAAGCGTGTTCTATTACCTTCTCCAAGGACAAGATTAGGTCCTTATTTTGAAGAAGGAAGGAGGGAAGGAAAGGAAGGAAAAGGAAAGAGAAAAGAAAAAGAAAACAGTGCTGGCAGTACTTGCTCCAGTGTACTCAGGCGCAGTGACCAAACTTGCCACTGTAAGTGTGCTCAGCCAGCAGGCACAAGCCAAACACTACATATGACTTCAGAGAAACGAGGGCCAAGAGTTTAATACTTTATATTTGAGTGCTGCTTTATACTTTTCAGGGTTCTTTCACATACATGAGTTGGCTTGCTCTTTATAACAAACCTGTGAGGTAATAAGCAGAACAGTTTTAGCCATTGTTTCAGATGAATTTGGGGGGCTTAGAAGGGCTGGGAATATCTCTGATGTTGCCCAGATGGCTAGTGGTATGTTCCCTGACACCTGTCCTTTGTGCTTTCTGCCACCTGAGGTAGAGTAGGTGTGAAAAAAGGTATCGATTACAAATACTCTTGGATAATATCTCAAATAGAAGTTAGACAAGGAAAACGAAAACAGAGTAGGACAGTTCTATCATAAGGAATAATTTTAAATGCCCAGCAGAGTTTTGATTTCACTGAAGGCCTTAAATTTATGAAATCTGTTTAACTAGTGGTAGAATATTCCTTTTAGAGAATATCCTGAAAGTGGATAGATTCTCATCTTACCCGAGAGCCAAATCTTTCAAATGACCCTTGCATCTGCCTGAGGATTGGAGGTCACTCCAGTGTTTGGAAGGAAGGTCTTCCCCCATCGGACCCTTGGGCACCTTCAGGATAGAGACTGCAAATCATAATCACATTGTAAGCCCTAGGATCCTTGTGCAAAGCCAGGCACACATGTGTGATAAGCAAATACCATTTGCTTACCTGATGGGTGAGTGATATGCTCACTCTAGTGGGGGGATTGCAGTAAGAGGGAAATCACGTTGGGTCAGGAATCAAAGGTCCTCAGTACCTTTCCCAGCTCTGCCACTGAGTCAGCTGGGCCATCAGCTCACCTGGGTAACAATACTTCCTCTCTGAAATGAAGGGTCCATATGTAATACATGGTCTGTAAGGCCCTCACAGTCTGAAGTGTGTGAAATCAGACTGGCTGCAGATAGGGGATTGGGCAATAGAACCGACAAGTCCTTATCATGTGCTTTGCAGAGTCTGTCTAGGTATAGACTGGCTGATATGTCTAAGTGATGTGCCTAGGCCAATAAAGAGACACCTTGTTTATTCAGAGTTCTTTTATGATTTATTTGACACCGTGGATTGGGGATGCTGACTGCCACTCCTGCCCCAGTATCATTTCACTTGGGCCCTAGCCAGCTGTGTGAAACGGATGGGTAAGCAGGCATCTTTCTGTCTGCATAGGATCCTCCTGAGCATGCCTCATGGTTTTCCATTGTAAACTCAAACACTGTTATTTTTACCTTTTTAATGAAAGAAGATGCCACAGAGCCTCTGCCCAGAAGCCCTTTGTGAAAAATAAGCCATGATTTCCTTTTATCAGAAAGAAGTCTTTTCTTGAGAATTTGTAGAAGTGAGCTAAACAGGCTCCAGAAGAAACCCCTAAAATGACAGACTTTTAGAGTTGGCAGTGACCTTAAAGCTCATCTGGTTCAACTATTTAGCTTTGATTAGGTCAAAATTCATTTCCCTACGGCTTCCACCTCTGGTCCATTGATTCCCAAGGGCCGGCCATTCACAATGGCGGGTCCTCCTTCCCAGACCTGTCGAATGTGGGACTACCTGCCCTCTCCATCCTGTTCACCTTTCTCTGAACCTACCCCAGTTTTTCTGATCTCTCATATATTATGGAACCCAGACCTGTTGCAATGTTCTAGGGATGGTATGTTCGGGGTCTCATCCCCCATGAACGTGGCCTGATTTGGTGTGAGCATTTTCAGCGGCTACTGTTGGCTAATACGGTATGTGTTATTAATGAAACCTCCTTGGTGCTGCTCCACGTAGGTTGCTGATAAGCTACATCTTCCCCAAACTGCAATTGCACGTTTGGCATTTGGCCCCACATGTGGAAACTTCTGTGTATCCCTGCTAAGAGATCAGCAGCTATTCCAAATATTGGGAATCTCATCATTTCAAGCAGATTCCAAGAGATCTGAGGTCTGTGTCTCAAGCCTTAGTACTTCTCTTTGAGGAGAAAATGTGGTGCCCTTGCCTGGCCAACATTGGAGGAAGACAGGGCCAATGAATGAGGAGTAACTGTGGGGTCCCAAGAGGGTGTGCTGAGACCCTGTAACCTAGGGGTACCTCTTCAAGTGGGAAGGGCCCTGGTCTGTTCTAGTTCCCTCCTATAATCCATCTTCAGTCAAGTAGCACTCGTGAAAGGTGGGGCGAGACATGCAGATCAGCCGAGGAGCTACCCTTCCGTGGCAGAAAACATAGAAGCCATACTGTCAGACTCACGGATCTTTGTGGCTGAGGTTCGGGGAGAGTGGGATGAAGAGCTGGACCAGTGCTCCGTGGGAGGGAGGCACTGAGGGAGGGAGAAGGACATCTCGCTGCAGAGTGGAGATGACAGGAACATGTTTTTTTACTTTCTTTTTCTTGCTCTCATTTCTGTGTTTTATTAAGGGAAGCACAAAGGGAAAATTGTGTTATTTGTTAAAAAATGTCAAAGTGCATTTCAAGCAAGAGGAAAAGAAGCAGACGCATTACTGCCTAGACAGAGGAGGCAGTGCTGTAATGGGGGCGGCCAGACACTGGTGTGTTGGGGGACACGCTGCAACCGCAGGCTCTCCTGACCTCTGGGTCCTTCTCCCGGAGGCCTCTGGTCCTACCTAGACATTCAGATCTCTGTAAGGAGCTGGAGGACCAGGTGGCTCCTTGCTTTCTGGGGTGGAAGGGGGCATCCCAACCCCGCTGCTGGAAGAGAAATGAAATCGTGAACTGTGCCCTGGGCACAGCCAGGGTCTCTCACCAACAGAGCCAGGAGAGCCCTCAGCACAGAGGACACTGGTCTGGGCTAACAAAGGCACTGTTTAAAGCACTGTGTCCCCTGGGTGCTGCACAGCATCATCTACAAGCCCACTTGGCTCCCTGTTGGGTTGTGAGCTCCTTCAGAAAAGGGTCCACATGAGCATGTGCCATGTCTCTCCTGTGCCCAGCACAGTGGTTTACACACCAAAGAGACCCAAGGAGTGCTTGCTAAGTAGAGAATGCCCTACATTTGGGTCTCCTCCACAGCATAATGAGTAGATGAAAAGAGAGAGGTCTGAGTTCAAATCCTCACAGTGACATTTGCCTGCTGCTTAATCTTAAGTCATCAACCTCTGTGTATTCCACTTTCTTATACAAGGAAAGGAATAATATATTCCTCAAGCATTAATAGAGACAACAGAGTGAAACATCGAATAGCCTGTTGGGTTAACTTAATGTCCAAATTTCCCTAGGGTCTCTCTCTTGTCTCCCCATGAGGAGTGGATTCATTTTCTGAAGGAAACTTATTTTGGCTGGGAGGTCGCACTGCAGGGTGGTCAGAAGAGGGGTCCTGGGTCAAACAGGCCTGGGGGTGCTTGTGGACTCTGCCACTTATGATGACCTTGAGCAGTTCCTTAGTCTCTCCAAGCCTCAGTTTGCCCATTGAATAAACTGAGGGAATAATGGGGTGTTACTGTGCATGTTAAATAAAATAATACATATAAAATATCTAGCACAGTGATAGGCACATAGTAAGATTCAAGGAATTTTAAGTGCTGTCATCATCATCATCATCATCATCACCATCATTATCATCTTCAGTATTAGACAACAAGCACCTCTAGAATCATGTTCATATTTCCATCTGTGACCCTAACATGTAGCACTTGAGTATAGGTGTCCCGAGAATGGGGCTTGAATTAAACTGAGGTGAAGTGAACTGAAGTGAATTGAAGACAGTCTTGGCACTGAGTGAGGTTCAAATGTCTGGCTCTTGGTTCCCCCCACAACCTGAAAAGTTATTTCTTTTGGAGCAGTCCCAAATGCTCTGTGACAGGTCCCAGGCTGCAGGCTTCCTGTGTGAGCATCTCACTCCTGGGCTCCCATAAGCCCTGCCTTTGACATCTGCATGTGATACTTCACACCAAATACCAAGAACCTGGAGCTAACCAGGGTGAGGGTATAAGAAGTGAACTCCTCAAGCCCCCAAACAGACAGAGTTGTGTGAGGAGCTGAGGTCTGTCACCATCCTGGGCCTGAGGCCCTGACTCACATGCCCAGCATACCTCAGTGTCACGCAGTCAATGTGGAGGGGCTTAGGCAGAGGTGCCATACATGAGGCCCTGTGGGACAATGTGGGGTCTGGCTAAGGCCTTTGACAGGACTGGGGTGTCCAATGCTGGGGTACTTTCTTGTTCAGAAAGTCTCTGAATAAGACTTTCTGGAGCAGCGGCCAACACCCAGCATGGAGATAGCTTCGTGCTGAGCAGGTGCAGAGGCCATCCACCAGCCCAGCAGCAAGACGCCAGCTCCTTATAGGTACTTCAGGGAGGAAGAGATCCACCTGCATCTCCACTCATTAGGGACATTAAACCCCAGTGACTGCTGAGGGGACACTGAGAACACCACTCACCCTGAAACCTATTCACGCTCTCACTTCTTCTGATAGCTGTACCCTGTTTATTCAGTTGTTGATTTATTTATATATTATGCGTATATCTCATCTACTTCCCAAAAAAAGGATTTGAGGTAACATACAAATACTATCAATATTGAAATGGATTTTTAAAAAAAATAAAATTATATACTGGGAACAGAAAAGCAAATCATCCCCCAAAGTAATAACTCATGGTTACTATTTTAGTTGAGATAGAATGTTAAATGTCACTCAGAGTTTACAAGGTGAAACAGAGAAAAGCAAATCCCTACAGAGTTGCTAGGATCACATCAAACTGTGTTATTGGTTATATTTATATGTCGAGAATCTACAGTAAAAAAAACAAAAATATGTAAGTCATGACAATAGAGGTAAAATGTGTGACCTCATCATCAGTGTTGGGACATTTTTATTTTTATATATTGACTGTATCTCACCTCTTCTGAAAAGAATTTTAGTTAACATAAAACCTAAGATAAATAGAACAAACTAATAAATACAGAGCTACAAGTTCAGGACCACAGAAAACGTAATGTAGACATGCGAACTGTAACAGTTGAGGGCTGCCCCTTGTGGACAGAAGCTACTCTATGTCTTGCTCACCACGACTCGATCTAACATAGTTCTGAGTCCATATAGGCCCCGTTACATCTATTTGAATGAGCAGAAGAATAGAGTGATTGAGAGTCAAATTTGCCTTGAGCTTCCCAGTAGCTAGAGCAGAAAGGGAAATAGCCACTCTACAGACATTTTTGCACCATTATTAGAGTTGTGGTGGTGGATTCATCTAAGTAAGCAAGAAAGAAGTGTATCCTCAATCCTCAAAACTCCAGATCCTTGTGTGTATGTGGGTAAACAAGGAACCTTTCCACTCCAACCCCCAGCACAACACCTCACACAAAATGAATGTCTGCAGCTTGAATACATGAGTGATATCGTTAAAAAGAAGGATTCTTTGATGCATCTAAAATATAATCTTTACCATAAATAATTTATCTACAAACCTTTTTGAATCTTTAAGAACGAGGTTTAATACTGTCAGGAGGTTACTGATTGTGAAGGCAGCCCGGGCAGGTGTCAGAGTGAACACACAAAGGGCAAAGCCCTGGTGAGCTGGGGAGGCTCTGTGAACACAGTGGGGCAAGCGAGGAGTTTGCTGACCCTTAGAGTGTACGACTCTGTGGGCAATAGAGGCCTTTGACAAGTTGGGACTGGGGTGGGGGTGGGGTAAGATAACCAGGAGTGTGGGCTCAGATGACTGCATCTGGTGGTGGTGAGGCTGATGATTCAAAGGAAGAAGAAAGAGGGGATGGAAGAGATAAATTTCATTACTCCAGTATATAAGAAGGAAATCCAGGGCCTGGCTCAGGGCAGAGACGGCAGCAACGAAATCATGGGGGATGGATGTCAAAGTCACCTCAGAAGTCAAGTCAGCGAAGTTCAACGTCTGTTAGTTGTGAGATGAGGAGAAAAGAACAGCCAAGGGGCTGAGGAGCATGGTGGGACAGTAACAGGGGCAGGGAGAGCAGTGGGGTGAGGTGCAATGAGAAGTTTGGTGACCTTTTTCAAATGTTTTCACATTCATTATCTCATTGATTTCATATGCAAGTGCAGCAAGGTCCACCCTGAATGTCAGCCTGCAAAACACTCTGCTCCTATTTGGAGCTGCCAAGTTTCAATGACCAAACCTTTGCCTGGGCTCCATCTGGTGATGGTGGGGTGCCCACTTGCAGGTGCCTTATCCATTTCAGGCAGCCTGGAGTTTTCGCAACAACCAGGCTACCCCATCCTGGTTCTGTGCCAGTAGCAGCTAAGAGCCAGGTAGTGCAAGCTCTCCAGCCTGCTGTGCTGGCCCAAACATGGTGGGTGTGCCCCAGAATTCAGCCAGAACCTCCCAGAACATCTGGGCAGGGTGGGGAGGGAGGAGCACATCCATCGGAGCTTTTCTGGCATCTCACTTTCTTCCCACTGGGTAGCTGACTCACTCTCAGCCACAGGCAGGGTCTCAGCCTAGGCCACATCTTCTCCACCAGAAACAGGGCAGACAGTCCTCACTTCCTGAGGTGCCGGGCCAGGCTCGATCAGAGGCCTCCGCACACCCGGCTGAGCCTCACAAGACGGTCCAGGATGGCATGCAAGGAAGGAACACGAGCCGGTTGTGGAAAGCCAGATAGTCCAACCCCCCACTCCTCCAACCCCGAGGGAAATCCCAGTTTCTCCTCGCTAACCGGCCCCACCAAGTGTTCTAGCCTCATTCCCACACTGCCCGCCCCTCTCCCACGCTAACACACTACCCCACCGTGGCTAGGACGTTGCCCAGACGTCCCCCGCACATACCCCGTGTCCTCGGAGTCCTTCCCTCTGTTCTCTGCCCTGTCGAATGTCCACCTCTTATGCTGTCAGACAGGTCATTAACACTCCTCTGGCCCCTTCACAGGCCACACGCATTTATCACAGGATATTAGCACTTCTCCTCTCCATGCTGCCTCCCTCGCTGGAGGCACATCTGTGTCTGAGGAGCTTGGTGTCATCAAGCTTGGCAGCATCAGAACCTGCTGGCAGGTGCGGGGGCTGGGAGAGCAGATGCTGATAGGGCTCCAAACCCAGGAGAACCCCGAGGCGGTGGGGGGGGCGGGGAGTCACCCTGCAGCCCCGGCCCCCAGCCCAGTTCTCCCTGACACCTACAGCTCTTTGGTTCTTATGCACCCTTTTAGAGTTTTCCCCATACATCAAAAAAACAAGAACCAAAGCCCACAGCAAACAATCAAAAACACAAATCGAGATCCTTAACTCTCCCCATTGTAACCCAAAAGTGAATGCTGCTCTCAACTTCTTTTCCTGCAAAAGCCCGCACCCTTTTAAAATTAGTTTTGTAGGGAGTTCCCTGATGGGGTAGTGGCTTAAGGCTTCGGCGCTGGCGCTGTCAGTGCTGCGGCCTGGGTTCGATTCCCAGCCAGGGAGCTACCCACATACCAAAAAAAAAAAAACCCAAATAAAATTAGTTTTGTAACTTTATTTGACAATCAGTGGCTAGTTCTCATCCACACTAATTATTTGTGTAATAGATGTTTAAAAGTGGTGACAGCTATGTAGGTGACCGACCTGTCTAGTGACTCTTCTGGACAACTGCACCTGATTTCAGGATGGGACCTTCCTTGTTCCTTGGGCCCAGACAGCTTTGTTGAGCCTGGTGCCAAGGCATGTATCTGGAGCCCCCATCTCCTTCATGGCAAATTTCTGGATCTCTTTGAGTGCCCAAGGGGCATGCTTCTTGAAACCTACCCCATGGATGTGCTTTGAATGTTGGTGGTGCATTATCTGGTCACTGCCTCAGTGACGGCAGAAGGGCCCGTCCCCCACCCACCGCCTTTTTTGCGGGAGCCCTTCTGCTGGCCCAAGTTGAAAAGGAAGCACACGGAGCCTTTTTGAAGCCATCAGAGTCCCTCATACTCATTTGCCTTCATTTAAATCCCCAACTTGTAGGTTTAAATATCCACAAGAAAACCACACAATTAATGTAAGTTACAGCATAGGTACAGCTTGCTTTTAAAAAGAATCAAGTTCCTGGGAGACCACATAAAACTCATAGTCGTTAAACCATCATATTTTCAGTGTGATGAGGGGCATGTTGTTTAACGATGTCCAGGAATGATTCTCATCATCAGTGAGGAGACAGCATACGAAGCTGCTCCCCAGACTAAATCTTAGGTTCGGATTTGTTAACAACTCAGTTTATTAGACCCAGCAGCATAGACTTAAAGTAAGAATGAGGGTCTCTTCTCAGTTAGAAAAGTGTCAATTCAGAGCCACAGTCAGTCTCTCCCACAAAACGCTGTGAAAGTGGCAGCGAAGAGCTGGGACTAACCCCAAGACCTGTGGAACCCTAGGGGCCGCATCCGGTGGGGACAGCTACTCCCTGAGAAACCACAAGGTGGTGCAGGAGCTGCTTCAGTGATTTTAGCTCACAGTGGCCCCACCTGAAGACTTGAACTGCGAAGACTGTGTGACTCAAGGCTCTATCGACGCTATGGGCCCAACCCAGCTGCCTGTTTTTGTAAGGCTTGTAAGCTAAGAACAGCTTTTACATTTTTAAATCATTTCAGAAAATCAAAAGGAGAATGATATCTCATGACATGTGAAAATCATGCAAACTTTCCATCATAAAGCCATCTCAGAACACCATCTGCTCTTCCGTTCGGTTCCCCTCTGCAGTGCTAGAGTTGAGTTATTGGGCCTGAGATGGTGTGGCCGCAGGCTAAAGTATTTACTCTCTGACCCTTCACAGAAGCAGTTTGCCGGCTCCTGCTTTAAAGGATCCTCCGAGCCCCCAGGCAGGTGTCTAGGTGAGGTGGACTCATCTCCTGCAGCCTGGGGCATCTGTACCTGACCACATAGGCCTTTAGGTTCTTTGACAAGTGGATGAAGAGCTCAGTGATGAGCTTTTATTCCTTTTGAGAAAGACATCACCACTATACCGAGCGCCCCTCATCTGCAATAGTGAATCCAAGTGACCTTTCCCAGATGGTCATTCCTGGAGGTCAAGGTGTCCAGCCAACTGCAGGTCACATTACCCTTCTGCAGAACCACAGGTTTCCACAAGAGGACAGTATCTCTCTCATTTGCAGTTTCTCCCATGGCTTCCCAGCTTTGGAGAACAGCCCAGAGACCCTAGTCCACCCTATCCCCCATCCCCCTACCTGTACCCCACCCCCACCCCACCCCCACCTTGCCAGCTCCACAGAACCTTCTCCAGATTGATGGTCAAGAATAGGCCATCTTGCTACGCAGGAACCCACACAGGGCTGCTTGTCCCAGGCAGCCAGTCTGACATCTTGGGAGTTGGTCATCAAACCTGTTAGTCTTGCAACATAAGCAATATGAAAAGGGAAGGGAGAAAACGCAACGGGGTCCCGCTCACTTCCCCCTGCCCACTCCTGACCCCCTCTGGTACTCCAGTCAAGTACACTATCACAGGGTTTAAGTTATTGTGTCAGCTATAAGCTTGTCCTTGCGATGTTGCGAACCACAGTTCTGTCTTTCCAGATGATTCCAGGTTTTGCTAGATCATGATGGTGGAAAAAGGCACTTGCATTTTCCTGGAAGTTTGCTTCCTTGGGCTTCTTCTTACTTACTACTTACTACTACTGTTCCTCTGAGGGACAACCCATGCTTCTGCCCCCAGGTAGTAGAAATGCTGACCCCTGACACCACCTGAACCCAATTTACATCTTCCCCACCTGGAGTGCTGTCCCCCTCAGAGACACTCCCACCACCTAGCTGTGTTCCATCCTCAGAGCTCTGGGTCCCAGGTCCATGATGCCTATCCTCCAAGGTCCTAATTTTTATAATTCCAAATATCTTCCCTGTGTACCCTGAGACCTAGGGCTCCTGAAGTCATTATGTGCATGATAACCTAGTGTTCTCCTCCTGCCTTTGCTAAGTAGCAATGTCATGCCTAGTTAACTACTCTTGATATTAAACTGTCACTGTTCAAGTAACTGGGGTGACTTCTGTTTCCTAACCTGACTCTGACTGATAACTTTTCTCAGGTCTAGAACTAACATGAGAATTTGTAGTGATTGTTGGATCACAGACCCTCCTAGAGTCCACCTGAAAAATGAAGCCCACAAACGCCTAAGGGGCTCCTACCTGGGAAAGACACTGGGCTTGACACTAAGACACAGGTGCCACCAATGTCTTGAGCTCAGACCCCTAGGACCTCCCCTGGGCCTTGAGCCCAGCTGGCTCTCTCTGCCTTCATCCAGTAGGGCAGCTCTGTGACTGTGCCTGGTGGGGGTGCAGGCTAGCCGGCCTTTGTTCTCTTGCCCACTCTCCCCCAGCCCGCCCAACCCCACCATCCAGACCAGGGAACCCTTGAATATAAATATGCCTGGCACCCCACAAAGACCTGGTGAGAGAGTCAGACCCCACTGTTTGGTCAGGCAGAGAGCCCTGCTTAGCAGGCAGGAGTCCTTCCAGGCAGCATCCTAACGGAGAGAAGACAAAGAAGCCACCGTGGGCACACGAGGAGGGGGCACAGAATGCCCTACCTGCTCAGACCCGACTAAAAGTGCCACCACTTAAGGAAAACCAAACGGCAAAGGAAAAAGGAGCATGAATCATTTTCCAGTAGGAATTGAAAACGAAAACCAAATGCCTGGCAGCGGATCTGGACGAGCGCAGGATGAGGGGTGGGAAGACAAAGTGTGCAGGGACTGCTCAGGGAAAAGTAAGGTGGACAGAGCACGTTCTCTGCTTAAAATGAAGCTGGACTCTGCAGACCAGCACCACCAGTGCAGTCAAGGCCCTCTCTTCAGGGGCCACTGCAATGACAAATCGTGCTGGCTAGGGCATTTAGAAAACAGACCTCCTCAGCCATCACGGGGAAGCACAGACGCACCGGATTACTTCGCCGCCTTGCCCAGAATGTCACCACCCAGGCCCCAGCAGCTCCAGCCACTTCTGTGAACTTGGGCCCCCCCTGGTGGCAAATGGCTGCAAAGGCACGAGGCCACCTTCCAGCCTCCTTGCCCAGACGAGCAAGCGCACAGCAGACTGGAAATTGAATGTTACTTTACCGACATCTTTAAATTCTCTTTCCACATTCCTATTGGGTTAAACAAGTCTCAGCATCCTTCCTCCCTCTGCCTCGTGATTTTTCTCTCCAGCTCTTTCTCCATTTGGCCGCTGCCCTGCTTGGCCCAGCTCAGTGCCCCTTTGGATTGAAGGCTGCTTACTTCCTGCAGACAAGCCTTGGCACCTCAAAGTACCAGGAGGAGCTCTGGAAGGGTGGGGTGGGGATGGGGAAAGGGAGCTCTTCCAGCTCTCAGACTTTCCGGTTTCAGAAGCCTGTAAGAAGAGAACCAACGCTACAGACTAGAACTCAGAGACTATAATACATTGAGGACATTGTCCCATGCCCACTCCTTCAGCTGACCTCCAGCTGCTAGATCCCAGGACATGGACCGCTAACTGGTCAACCACTCTCACCTGGGGGGGCTGCAGACCATGACTGGATAAACACAACCCACCCCATGCAGGCTTGGGCATGGATTCCTGTTTTAAGAATTCACTTCACTTCCTAATAAAAACTAAGAATTCAACTTCCTCACTTTTATCTCTTTCCCAAGAACTTTGTGGGGATCCAAATAGTTCTCAAGCACCTCGCTGCCCCGCTTTCTCCCTCTTTGGTTTAGCTGTCACGGCGTAGGGGCAGGTGTGTGAGGAGGACAGACCACTGTGGAGTAGACACAGTCAGGGCTGAGAGGGCAGGGATTCCAGTAGGTACTTCTCTCCCTTGTTCTGTGCCAGTGTCAGCTGGAAACACGAATGTAAGACAAGTGCCTCCTCTCCGGACCCTCCTACTTCCAGAATGGCAATATGAGGCCTTTGTGTCATCCCCCACCCCAACCCCAAAACACACACACACACACACACACACACACACACAGAGAGAGAGAGAGAGAGAGAGAGAGAGGATGCAACTAACTGATCACAGTGACAAGCCAAGATGCAGTTCAGATTCTTGCCTCTCAGCAAGCTCCAAGCAGCCACCTCCAATCAGTTGGATGTGGCAAACAAGATAAAGCCTTCTTGCTGATTCTAATCTATTTTAAACCAAAATATCAACATCAATGTGTGGTTTATTGTCATCTGGCACATTCACCATTCCAAATCTGTGATCCCAATCTATATATGGCCTCGTGAATACGGCAAACCCATCTCCCTTTTTAAACTGTGGGTATCTCAGTTCCCTTACCATGCCCTTGAACACGATAGCACCTCAGGGCCTCTGAACTTGCTTCCCTTCTACCTGTCTGGCTTTCCCTGGCCCTACGTGCCTTGTGCCTTCACTGCTTCAGGTCTCTGTTGCATCACCACTTTATCAGAGAAGCATCCTGGACCTCTTAGATAAACAGGCTCCCTCGGCCTCCGTCTTCCCCCGTGCCTGTTTACCCAGTTTTGCTTCATAGCATTATCACCATCAGATTTGTGACTTGGTTACTTATGAGTTGATTGTCTGTTTCACCTACTGGAGGACAGGTCCATGAGATCAGGGGCTGTTGTGCCTGTTGCTGTCTCCATGTTGCCCATAATGAGTGAGTCATCAACAAATCCACACTCCAATGAATAAATGAGTCCATTCATCACTGTAAAGAACCTGGCACTCTGAAAGGGAACCTCCAGCTCTCTGCACCCAGTGGCTTGGGACAGGGGCAAGACACAGAAAGTGGAATGACAATGTCCCAAAGGGGTCTTCCTCACATGGCAGTACCAGTCACTTTGAACGAAGTTCATTGTCATGATTTGACTATAGATATAAACCTTCCTATTCCCTTTTACTGATGCAAACACCCAGATGGACAACATATACAAACATACAAAAAATATACCCTCAATGCATATAAAATGCCTCGCAACTCAGACTATTTGGAAATCAGTCAAAAGTCCAGACTATTCAATTTGTGAATAAAATACATTTTTATTGTTTTCAAATTCAGGGGCATGCTCCTTATTCAGCACTCAGATATTTAATATCAACTCAATTTAATTTAAGTCAACTGCCAAGAAAAGCCACAAACCCGGAAGTAATCAGAGTCCTCCAGGTACCAGCAGCAATGAAAATACCCCAAAATAGCCCAACGCAGGAAATGTGCTGAGATTTGGTTATTTTGCTAACCAAAAGAAAGTGGGACTCTCGTTGACTGTCAATGTCAACAGAAGTGAAACTGCCAGCATCCAAATCAGGAAGAAGAGGAGGAAACATATATAATAAAAATATCAGGCAACACTACCAGCTAACATTTATTGAGCACTTTCAACAGGACAGACCCCACTCCAATTGCTTTACTTGTATGACTCCTGTAATGCACGTGACAACCAAACTGGGTAGGTAACTGTGATCATCCCCATTTTACAGTTGAGGACACTGAGGCGCAGAGAGTACAATAATGAAGGTAAAAAAACAACAGAACAAGGAACCACATTTTAGACAGTAACGATTACAGACGTTGAAATGACAGATTACAAATACACTGGAAATCAAAGGAAGTGACAATGGAGGACAGAGGTGGCCAAAAGGAAAGGAGAGACTGCATCCATCAACTACAGGGAGCTCAGAGCAGGGCATTCACTGTGGGGATGCCTCATTAATTCTAGGGCTACCCCTGCTCTGTGGGATACGTCAATACTGACTCTCCAAGTCAGCTCCTGCCCCATGAAACTTCTAGAGTGATTTCTAAGGCAAGAAGGGAATGAATTTGTTGGAGTTTTCATAAATCAGTTATTCAGAATAGCACTTGTCCAGAGTGCCTCATCCAGATGTGTTGTCAACTCAAGTGATTGCATGAGCTGCTTTCCATTTTTGATTTGCTGTTACCAGCACATTTGTGCAAAGAATACTTTTTAAATGCCTTGTTCTGAAGCCGTGTAAGCAATGCCTCCATGATTTAGTTCTTGCTGTTCACTCACGTTCCTCTTCTTTGTTCAGGGTGCGGGCAGATGTCCTGTTGGGCCATTTCTGCGAGATCATCATCACTGCTTCTGAAAGCAGCAGACCCTGTGCCTGTGTGGGCTCCTCCTTCAAAGCGGGGGCATCCCCAGTTTCCTGACAATAACTGATATTGAGTCTGCAAATGGGAAGCACTCACAAAAGCAAGCTCCCCCTCTGCAGAGTGTCAGGGCAGGGGCAGAGTGGTAATCTGGAGCTTTGGGGATGACACGTGGGCCTTTTCCACTTGTACATAAAACCTGTCAGTGCTCAGCCTGGAGTCATAAGCAGGACAGGGAAACTTTCTGGGTTGCCATGGTTCTTTTTAGTTCTTATATGGTCAATGAGATGCCCAGCCTACAATTCCTGGCAATGTCCTAGATGTGTCCTGTGCATAACTGAGTCCCCCTGGCCCTATGTCTGGTCCATGGTGTCGTGGACATTCTTTCCCAGGACTGATTTTTTTCCTCCAGGTTCCACTGAGTAACTTGTGATGAGGCTCTCAGTAATTATTCCCATTCACAGACTTGTCTCAGCTGTCCCCCTAATTTATAGTGTGGCCCCAAAGGAGCCCAAATAAGCCCAACCTCTTATCACATGTACCACAGGCACTTGGACCTCGGGGAGGAGCCCAAGCCTAAACATTTGCTCTTGGATGACACATTTCTGCAGGAAAACCCATTCTCAAATGGCTGCAGGAGCCAAATTGGCCCTCTCTGTCCCACACTCACTGAAAAGTTCCCCTCTCTAGTTTCAGGACATTGCCTCCTATCATTAAAGCTATAATGCAGCTAAATCTAGTTGGGGATATTCAGTTATGGTTGCCTCATAGTACCCATATGCATCGAAATTTTCCAAAAATTTGTGTTCCCTTTCAAACCCTATTACCTTTAAGGAATGGAACTTGGGGTGTTATTGCCCCTTCTGCTGGCAGATGGCCTTTATCCTCAACCATACATGTCCTTTCTGGTGGTCCGACAGAGGTGGAGACCCTAGTTCACTCCTCAAAGCACTGCTACCTCCACTGGGGACCCCCAAGTTATTTCAACTTCCAAAGGCCAGGCCAAATGAGGTTTTGCATCAGGCTTGGTCTCAAGACCACGCTGGTGGGACTTTGCAGCCTGTGGGCACACTTACAGCTAATGTGGGTCACCTCGGGTTAACCATGGGTAAATTTTTAAGTGGTACGACTTAGGATGGATTTTCTTCCCCTTCCATGTACACGTCTGTGAACACCAACTTCTCATGTACATGTATTACCTTCAGAAAGAAGAACACCCATCCTTAATAAAAAGAAATACAGACCTTAGGTTTGCTATAAACTGGTGGTTTCCCGGATTTTTTAACATTAAAAAATTTTAGTGGTCTATTACAAGTTAGTGCTATTGAAGAGTTAATATTATTTTTTAACAAATCGACCCATTTACCGGGAGATCCATGCATCAGCTCTGTGTCCTGTCCTCCCAGAGGGGAACACCACCCCCTCCCAGCAGCTGGCTGGCTGTCACTCATCTGCAGGACAGAACACACAGGACTCACGTCCCGAAAGCTCCTGGGGGAATTTTATAAGTTCATGTTTTGCCTCACGTCAAGCGATTCACAAAGCCCAGACACAGTAGCTCCGGTTTATTAGGTGAGAAAATCCAGCTAGTGGGAATGAAGTCCCCACCCCCAACCCCACGATTTCCCAGTTGCATGAGGTACTGACAGTGGTTCCATGCTGTCTGATGACTGAGCCCCGGGGCTGTGATTATCTGACGGACAGGTTCCCCAAACTCTCTTTGGAGGTGTCATGGGTGACCTCCATCAGCTGACAGAAGGGATGTTAGAAACATATCTTTCAAATTCTCATAAGTTCATCACCTCCCCAAACGGAGTCACCCAAATGGTTCACAAAATAAGCCTGGTGACAACTAGACCTCGTTGCCTTTTGAGTCAATCACACCAGCAAAATCTCCTCTTTGCTTACTCACCTGGGATGTGGGAGCCATCCTGCATTTTGAGAGGGAAGAAGAAAGAAGACAAGGGACCCTTCAGATAAAGGGTGTCCTCATCCCAAGCACTTCGCCAGTGAGCCCCACCCCCACCGCGATCGCAGGCCACGCCCACCCACCGATTCAGCAACCGTGGAGTCAAGGGGCCCATTCTGTGGCTCCAAATGGTGCTCCCCAACGGGCAGCAAGGTTGCCTCAAGGTTGTCCCTGAAGCAGCCCACAGGGGTTTCTAGTCAGTGCCGGAGGGGCTCTGAGCAGACACTGGTGTGGGAGCAGGTGACCCCCGCAGGTGCGCTTTGGAGTCACTCCACAGTGGCCTGGAATGACACCGGCCAGGATAGTGGTCATGCAATCCTTCAAACGTGGTTTGCCGACTAGCACTTCGCATTAAATCCCCTTCCTGGGTATTATATCCCCATTTCTCAACTGTCGCATATGCCCATTGAGTTAAGTGTTACAAGCCCATTAGGCAAGGATTTCTAACGTTCCCACGTCTTAGAATGTTTTATGTCGGTGTTTTCCATTGGGTATGCGGTGTTATGGCCCGACAAAAATAAAGTATTTCATGTTCTAAAAAGCAGTAACATACAGAGTACAATCTAAAACACAACCCCACAAAACATTGGAAGTCACAGGAACACGCAAGCCCAGGGTCAGCACAAGCTAGCTCAGGGGGACCGTCAAGGCCACCCCTCACGCCTTCTCCGGGAGGCGCGTGATCCTTAGTGACACTGAACACTACAACAGTGCTTGTTTAATATAGACTTCAAGTCCCGTCATGCTTGCAGCAAGTCTCTCGCATTTGAGTTTGACAAGGAACCAGTAAGGAGGGCGGGCTCTCTCACTCACGTCTCAGATCGGGAAACTGAGGCTTGGCTGGTCGGAGTTCCTTTGGTAGCTGGGTCGGCTCCCTCCCCTCTGCCCACGTGGCCCGGCGCCCCGCTCCTCGGCTCTGCGAAGCCCCCACCCAGGGCGGCCCCTGCGCTGCGGGCGGGGCCGGGGCTCGGGCCCGCAGGCTCACGGCCCCGAGTGCGCAGCGTTAGATCATCCCGGGACGCCGAGGCGCTCTCCCTGCCAAACCACAGGGAGGGACGCGGCCGCGGGGGGAGGGGTGCGAGCTGTGGCTTGTCGCTTTTTCTGAATTACAAGAAAACAGGGAACGGAGCGAGGGAGAGAGCAAAGTTCAAGGGAGGATCTGGCAAGCCCCCTCGGGCAGCCCCTGGCCGGCCGCCAGCGCGCTCTTGGAGAGGGCGAGGCTGCCGAGTGCGCGATGAGTGCTTAGTGAGGCTCCGTAGCGCATGATGGATGGCCGGCCTGGAGTCCGTCCACACCACAAATTTGTTCCTCGTACACCCAGGCAACCGAGAAGCCAAAAGAAGGTTGGGGGCAGGAGGGGGACGGGGTGCTGCTTTCAGTCAGTTTCTCCCCGCTGCTGGCCCCGGGGCCTCCCGCTGGCTCTGACTCCACGTCCTTGCCCCCCTGGGCCGGAATGGGCCCCGGAAGCAGCTCGGTCACCCTCTCCTCCCCACGCGCACTGCGCTCTCCCAGCCCCGTGCAGCTGGCCGCCCCAGGCGGTCAGGCCGGCCTCTTCTGGCTGGAACCGGCGAGGGCAGCCTCCCTGCCTCCACCCCTTCCCTGTGCTGCTCCCAGGCCCCAGCCGTGCAGCCGCACAGCTGCCAGAACCGCGTTTCCGTTCCCTGGTTTCAATCATGTAACATCCCCACTTGGAAGGCCGGAGTCAGTCCCAGTGGCCTTATATGTCAAATCTCAATTTCTAACCTTGAGCATTAGGATCCTCCCCCATGGCCCCCCATCTTGCCTGCCCCACCTCAGAGCCTCCTCGGCAGAACTGCTGCTCCCATTGTGCAAAACTGAACAGCCACTCCCTCCCCTCCCCCACCCCGTAGTCACTGCAAGTATTTAATGAACACCTATAAAGTGCCAGGCACTGAACTATTATAGGCTGCAAATACAACAAGGAACAAGAAAAAAAAATCTCCCTCAGATGGTACAGCCAAGAGACGGAGACCGTTAAAAGAGAAATGAAATGCCATAGCACCAGTATTTAAACCTGAACACATCGTGTGAAATAAACCAAAAAAACAGACCTGGCATGGATGAAAGGCTGAAAGGAAATACACCCTAGATACCGGAGTATCGCGATTAGAATAACCATTTCCTTCCTTCTGCTTTTAGGTGGTTTCCAAAATTTCAATACTGATCAGGTATTCGTTTTATAATAAAAAGCAAACTGGTGATTTTTTTTTTTTTTTACATTTTTCTGATGAAAAAGGCCATACCATTTCTTTGGAGAAAATTTGAAACTACAGAAAGCATAAATAACATTTAAATTATCCACAATTCCAATATTAACACATAACAAATATCAACGTTTGATTTTATTAGCACACAACCACTGTCATATTTTTTTCATAAAATTAGGCTCATGTTTTACATAATATTTCATCATCTAAACACAATATATTATAAGTAGTTTTCCATGGCATTGCAGTGTCTACATCATTTTCTGTGTCCTTATAACATATGCATATGAACCATATAATTGGCTTAATCAATTCATATACGTAAATCACTGTATTTGTCCCAAAAGAGCGAGAAAGTTGTGGAGGTTGGAATAGGCATTTGACTCATTCAGACATGGATGCAATTCCTGGCTGTACCACTTGCTCACCATAACTTGAGGCAAACGCACTAAATTTTTCTAGGTCTCATTTTTGTCATGCACAGCCGGGTGTTAGTAATACATAGGATTGCTGTGAGAACAAAATGAAATAATATACTGCAATCATTTTGGTTATGCCTGACACACAGAACTCCATTAACAGTAGTTGTTAGACCTGAGGATCTCCTTGGACTACATTGCTGGAAGTAGAACTTTTGGGTGAAGGAGTTTAACCATACTGAAGTTTTCAGAGGTATACTGCCAAGTTGTACTATTTTTTAAAAGTGTAAATTTCATTTAAAAGGAGGAGAAGACAGGGAGAAATTTTTGAAAATCACAACTGTGTTGAGCCCAGTGTGTCCAGTGCTATAATGGGTTCATTCAGGAACACAGACATGGGTGATTCCCTCTCAAACTTCTCCATGTTATGGTCTGGCTGGTCACCAACCAGCCTTGTTTCCACCAGAGTAGGTACCCCCCTCTCGTAGAAGTTTCCTGCTCTGTGGAGATCCCATGAGGCTTACTCAGGGAGCCCCTGTTTAAGACCCTTTTCTACCCAACACATCAGGTGCTTCTTGGCCTTGTGTTGCTTGAGACTTCTGCAATCTCTGCCACAGCTCTCACTGTCTCCTGCATCAGGATCATAAACTTCTGCAGGTCAAGGCTAAACTGTGACAATTAGACTGCTTTTAGTTCTTTAGTTAGCCACTAGCTATTATTTTGGAAGAGAATAAATTGTCCCCAAGTTAGAAGTATTCAAGATCTGAGACATAGAAATGCCATGCTTTTAGAGATAACACTTTGCAGGTGGGAAAACTGGGGCTCCCACTACAGCTGGGCCTTTTCAAAGGTCACATATAAGCAAAGTAGCCCTCTCGATTCCATTGACACTCCACGTTCCTCCTGTCATCAAGCTGCCTCCCACCCATTTGCATGGTTTATTGCTCTGTATACGCCCTGTGTTATCCATCATGCCATCTCAATGTGAAAAATCTTGCTTTTGACTCTTGCTTTCATGCAGCCCCTGCCCTGCTATCTGTCCCAATCATGTCTGCATTTGGACATCACACTCCCACCCACCGGCCTTCCTTGAACCGGGGGAGATAACAGAATCCATGCCCACCCCAACATTCCTGCACATCCCAGACATGAAAGCAGTAGAGAAACACGCAGCATCCTCCCCGATTTATTTCTTTTTACCTTCCATCCCTTCCGCTTTGATGTTAGGAGAATATTTGAAAGAAAAGACTCTAACGTGACCTACTACCCTGGAATGCCAAGAAAAACAATTACTGGGGCAATGGAGCGCAGGGAGCAGATGGTGGACTTGATGCGCTGGGAGAGAACAGGTTTGTTTTCCGATCTGCTCCACCTCGGGGCTGACCAGAGGAACCTTTTACTGGAAGCTCTCAGGCCTCCCCAGTTACAGAGTTCCGGGGCCCCACAATCCACTCCAGAGACAGAGAGGATCCTGTCTTTCTCCCAGATCCCTCAGGTTCATTATAAGCCCTAGAAACTTCCCAGAAGTCAAGTAGATTAAAAAACACTGAGAATGGTAAGGCGTGAGAGGATGCCCAGCTACTCGGGATGTAAATGGCCTCAGGGAGACACAGAGGTCCTCATGGAGCTCAGTTCTCTCCTGCTCAGCCCCCAGAGCCTGCCATGACCAGCATCTTCCCAGTTACAGTGACTATGGCAACAGTGACCCTTTGTACAGCCAAGTGGGGTTGTAGGTGATAGAGGTCTATGTGGGCTTTGAAAAGGGTCACCTTTTGGTGCATCAGGATTTGGCCCTTACCATGGATAACAAGGCCCACTCGACATGGCCCTTCGCCTCCTCCCTCTGTTCCTCTTGCTTACCAGGTCACCAGATTACCAGGTCACTGTTACCTTTTTGCTGCTCCTCAAACAAGCCAAGCAACTTCCAGCCTCTGGGCCTTTACACTTGCTGTTAGCCTGGACTACATGGCAAGATGAACTTAGCACCCCAAGTATGTACCACCCTGCACAGAACATGGTGGCTATAACCAGTCCTGCCTGTGGACATTGCTACTGACATACACACACACGCGTGTGCACACACACATACACACGCATGCACGTGCCCAAGCGCACACATACACACATTCTGAGTGGAATATGCCACCAAATCTAAGCATTACTGGCCCCGTCTCTTCATTCATATCTCTGATTAGATATCTTCTCTTCAGAATGTCCTTCCTAGCCCCTCTATCTGAAATAGCACCCCCCCCCCCAATACAGGGCATCTTCTTCTCTTCCCCTACATGATTTCTTCCTCACGGACTCAACCCGAAAGACAGCTCTTCACCTCTGGGTTTCCTTGTTTGATTTTCTATTCCTTCCCCAGAATGTAAACTCCAGGAGAGCAGACCATTGTTTCGCTCATTGTCGAATCCTGAAGTCCAGAACAAAAGCTGACTCATAGTAGGAGCTGACTGTGACATGCGTGTAATCAATCAGTCATTATAACAGCTTCCAGGTGTGTGTCTGATTCCCAGGGAAGAAACCCGTGGAAGCTGGGAGAGGCTCCGTGGCTGAACCTCCCCATCATCCCCCTGAGCTCTTTGATTTTATTTTAATGACTCTGTGTTCCTGAGAAGCTTCTGCAGAGCTGGAACACCCCCAAAATCCAAGGCTCCCCCAGTGAAGATTCTTCTGGAGGAGGTTGTCTGAAAGAGGAAGTTTTTGCAAATGACTGTTCAGGGATACATAAGGTAAATGCATACCCCCAAGTCAAAGGCATGGACCGAAGCATGATGGACCTTTAGTACGTCATACCTGAAATTCCACTGTTTACAAAGGAAGTACTATTGCTGACAAGCATAAGCCATTTAGAAAGATGACAGGTATCATGGACCCTGAAAGAGGGGACAATTTGGAACTCAAAGGCTTGACAACGGAATCTCATTCTACTCGCTAAGACATTTTTGTAAGCCGTTGGAAATGCTTCTTTTCAGTATCATGACTAGCAAAGGGGCAAATGACTCAGACAGGAGAAGAATTCATGCAACAGAAAACTGCACTGGCAGCTGCGTGAGACGCCACCTCAGAACTGGACTCTTACCTTCGTGTAGCGGTGTCTCTCTGCCACCCGGACACGGTGGTGAACGTGACTAGTGCTCACCAGGGCCTCGGATTCTCTTCTCCCGAGCACATGGCCCTCAAAGTCAGATGTGTCCTTGTGAATGGAGTGACTTAGGTTACATCTGGGGGAGAACATTTAGAGCCAGCCTGTGGGTCTCCCTGCTCTCCTCTCCTGCCACTATGAACCCCGAAGCCTGATGCTGAGATGAAAGTGGAGACTGTCAAATGGACTCCAGAGTGTCTGCCATCAGTAGTCCCACCTGCCCCCAGATCCCTGAGAAGTAGTATGGGGACAAATGAAGCCTTGTTTGATGACTGAAATGTTGAGCTTGTTATGACAGCAAACCTCACCTTTCTTGTGTATGAACTCACAGGATCACCCTGTAACCACCCCCCAGACTCATTTTACACATGTGGAGAGAAGCTCTGTAAGGCCAGGAGTCAAACTCAGGTTCAAAACCGATTCCAGCGTGAACGCCGTCTGTGCTGTACTGCGATGTCTCTTACTCTAGAAAAGGTGCAGCCTTCATGCTTCTCCAGATCAGTGGGGCCTGCAGCCCTGGTTCTGGGGTCAAACTTACAGTCAGATTTGTTGTGGCCTCAGGGGCTTTAGGACTTAATGAGGGAATCAGAGAAGCAAGTCAACACCTTTTCCCCCAAAAAGTGGATCACAGAGCAGGCCCGCGTGGGCGAGCAGCACTGTGGCTGAGCAAGGCCGGGGCAGCCCCACAGTCACGGGTGACCTGAGCTTGGACTGGGTGCTGGAGCACGTGGGCGGTGGGTCACCTTTCTGGGCCCACTGCCCAGATGTGAGGCAGCATCTTGAATTCCAACCCAGCCTGCACTGAGCATCATCCGGGGAGCTTTAAAGAGACAAAGGTGCAGTTATCTGCTCAGATCCAGCCAATCAGAGGAGCGTACAGGACTCAAGAGTTTGAGACAGACGTTGAGTCATGAGCAGATTTTGGTGTCACCGAACACCAGACCAGCACCACTGGGGTCTGGTTTGTCAAGGGCGTTTTAGTCACTTCCAGAGTCTACCTCAGGCCTCCGGAAGACACTTGTCTGCGGCCTCTGCTGGGACTGTGGTGACCACCCAGGAGCCCCAGGGGCTGGGCAGCCCTTGAGGCGCCAGCCCCACCCCTCAGGCGACACCGCTGTGACTGATGCCTCCCTTTCTGGCACAAAGAGCTTGTGGGGCTGAGAAGGTGGGTCAGCAGAGCCCTCCTGGGGGCAGACCTCACCTCACTCAGCAGGCGGCCTCTAGGCCTGAGCCCGGGGAGGACCTTCGGGCTCCCAGTCAGACCCCAGCCACCAGGCCTACACACAGTCAGCCAGCCCGTCTCCAACGCTCCTTCAGATTGGCTCTCAACAGAGCTGCTACAGGACTGCCCTTTCCTTTGCATTTGTGCCCCTGACACCAGTGGCCCGAGCTGGGGCTAGGAAAGTGCAGCCAGGGAGCCAGCAGAGACCCAGCTTCCTCACAGCCTCTTGGCAGAACTCTGGGTGGCCCCTCGGCCAGCATGCTGCGGCCATGCTGCTGGGTGCTTGCCCGGCCCCCATGCCAGACTCATGGCAGAGGGCAAGGCATATGCTGCTTTGGTGGGAGAGCACATTCCAGCTCCTAGGAGTCCAGTGGGGTCACGCTGCAAATTAGCTGTCCAATTAAGGCAAGCAAAGGCCAACGCTGCGTCATTGTCAACACAGGCAGCTGCTTAATGTGATGGCGAAGAAGCCTCGCCCGCCTCGCCGGCTCCCACGCCTGTCTGTGACTCCAAGGAGCATCCCGGGTGGTGGCGGAAGCATGGTCTTTCTCCTGAAGACACACTGGGTACCCACTGCTGCCTCTACCCCTCTTGTTGGCATAGTAACCTCCTGCAACCTCCGACTGCTCCACACTGCACCAGGCCAGGAGTTCGGGCTTTGTACACCATCCTGGCATCACAAGCCACACCTAAATTGGGCACTGCCTCTGTGGGGTGATTTGAGAGGTGTTAAGGACACCCATGGCCCCAGTCACTCAATCACCTGCCCGTCGTGGAACCAAAGTCTGCCTTCATCATCCTACTTACTTAGTTTCTACATCTTGCCAACTTCCAAAAAGAATTTGAAAAGATACAATACAGGCTACATCAAACTAGCAAGAGAGAGAAAGTCAGCCAACGGGCAGGTGTTGCAGGCTGGGGTGAAGGTGAGGAGCAAGAAGGAGGCTTGTACCCGAAAACCAATGTTAGGTGTTCACACATCCTGCATAGAACTTGGCCCTGAGCCCCATGATGGCCAATATACAAATAGGAACTAGAGTATGTGGCAAAGCCCTTGTCACGGGCAAGAGAAAATACATCAGGTGGTGTGGAAAGGCTGACATTTCCTAGCTCCGAAAGGATAAGAACATTTATTTTAGAGATCTTTGTATAAATATCACTAAATGATAAAATAGTTATTTCCAAAAGTTGTTTCACCAAAATGGCTCTGTCTAGAAAGAGTAGTGAGCATTGATCATTTTGTGGTGATATTTCTATGGGAAGCTAGAGCAATACATTTTAGGGTTACAGTTTGTAGTGATTGGGCTGGGTATTTATTATTATCGTTTATACATGAGTGGCTTCTTCCATGGGGCCCGAAATGGCTTCATGGGGATCAAACCAAAGAGATAATCAGATTGCACAGAGCCCCAGGAGCTGGGGGCATGGGTGGCAGCATAGATGGCACAGAGGTGAGGTGTGAGAGAAAGAGGTCAGGAGTCAGGTTCCACTCAAACAGGGGCACCCCATCCTTGCTCTGCTAGGAGCACCACTAGCACGCAAGCACGTACAGAAACACCCCACAGGGCCTGGTTCTCAGCGCGGCCTCTGACACGCTCGCTCGGGGTCCCCTGGGGGCTTCCCTGGATGGAGATGCTCTTTCTTCACCTCCCCCCGTGGTTACTTAGCCTCCCACTTAGACATTCTCCAAAGTTCTGTCCTGAGCCTCCACCCCCCGCCAGGGGAGCCCTCCCACGATAATGGCCTCTCTTCCCCCCACTGTGTACCAGGATGCCCCCCAGCATCTCAAACTCACTGTCCTATCACCGAATCCCTGTCCTGCCCTCTATGCTCTGTGTCTGTCAAAACCACCCCTGCCGGGAGTCTCAGTGTGGCCCCACAGGCTGCACACTTACCTGCCCCCATCTGCCAGTTCTACCTGTAATTCTTCTGGCCATTCTCTCCCGCTTCCTGCCAACAGGTACTTTAGGTCCTTCCTCCACGGGGTCCCACATGGCTTTGCGGCCTCTGCTCTCTCCTCCTCCACCTAATCACCGGTGGTCCTGCCAAGGTGAGCTCCCTAAGTCACAGCTCTCAGCCTGCCACCCCGGAATTTAGAAGCAAAACAAAATTCCCAACTGGTCCTCTGGTTGGGTCCCCTGGAAAAGGATCTAAATGGCCAGGAGTACGGAGGAGAACTTTTGGGAGACAGGCCTGTAAGCAGAGTGGAAGGCAGGCTAGGCCTGGGGGAGAAGCTGGGCCTCATGTGAAGGTAGCTGAGGCCTCTGCCCATCCTATGGGGCGTTCTGGAGCTGGACCAGCCTGCAGAGTGGTCCTGAAATGAGGTCAGCCAGTCAGGAGCTGCAATCTGCCCCTCAGGAAGGGGGCATAACCTGGGCAGGGCAATGCCCAGCAGGGTACACAGCTCTGAGACATCAGCAGCTGACAGTCCCAGAAGTAAGGGATGGCTCTGTGGACCCTGAGGAGGGCTAGGCAAGAGCCACGTTGTATGGATCTGTTCATTTGCTAGTAGCCATTGGGTTGTCTCTTAGTCTTTGGCTCCTGTGAATAATACTACAGTGAATATTAACATACACATGCCAGTTTGAGTCCCTGTTTTCAATCCTTTGGTGTACACTAGAAGTGGAACCGTCTGTTCCTCCCCTTTAAACACTTAGGTTTCTATTGAACAAAAGAGGAAGCCGTCCTTGAGCCTGGATGCGATTTCCTGCCCCGGGCCCAGCACACGCGGGGCTCTCCGCCCAGAGCACCTTCCTCTTCTTCTCCACATCTCAAAGTCCTCCCCTCCTCCGTTAGGCAGAGAACATGCCCCCCAGACA
>PVJL010001405.1:65480-237846 GCA_004026885.1 Lyroderma lyra
TGCACATCAGGCATACATCAGGCGCACATCAGGCGCACATCAAATGTACATCAGGCGCACATCAGGCGCACATCAAATGCACATCAGGCATACATCAGGCGCACATCAGACGCACATCAAACACACATCAGGCATACATCAGGTGCACATCAGGCGCACATCAGGCACACATCAGGCACATCAGGCACACATCAAACGCACATCAGACGCATATCAGGCACGTCAGGTGACATCAAACACACATCAGGCATACATCAGGTGCACATCAGACGCACATCAAATGCACATCAGGCATACATCAGGCGCACATCAGGAGCACATCAAATGCACATCAGGCACATCAGGCGCACATCAGGCGTACATCAGGTGCACATCAGGTGCACGTCAGGCATACATCAGGTGCACATCAGGTGCACGTCAGGCGCACATCAGGTGCACATCAGGTACACATCATCAAACACATCAGGAGCACATCAGACGCACTTCAGACACAGGTCAGATGCACAGGCGCACGTCAGGTGCACGTCAGGTACACATCAGATGCAAGTCAGGCGCACATTAGGCTCACATCAAGCACACATCAGGCACACACAGGGGGCAGGGGATATGAGGATGGAGGCCACAATAGGGGGATGCCGCCACACACAGAGCTCCATGGGTTGCAGGACATCCAGGAGGAACAGGCGGGACATGCACTCTAGGCCCACTGGGGAAGCGCAGCCGTGCTCTGGGACCGCCAGCTCGAACGCTGAGAAAATGACTTCCTGTTATTTCCGGCCAAGGCAGTCCCAGGAAACACCTGTGTCATCTTTCCAAGGCCTTCTCAGGCATCCCCTTCTCCATGAAGTCTGCCCTGATGACTTCGATGAGAACTGCAGCTCCCTTTCTGAGCCCCTTCACTCTCTGCTTATACCTCCTCATGAGACTTTCCATATCCGTTTGTAACGTGGTTGTAAGTATGGATGCCTAGGTTTTTTAAAATCTCTCAATGCAGGCACCAAGCCTTAAACACCAGAGTACTTAATTTAAATTCAGACACTTAATACTGGACAAGCAGGAGCCAGGCTCTGTTCTCAACACTTAAGCCCTCACTTTGGAGAACATTCATTTTTTCAGTTTCTATTTTATAAATCATTCATTCATTGAATCAATAAATATATATTGAACACCTACGCTGCCAGCCACTGTTTTAGGTTCTGGGGATACAATGGGATGTCCCCTAGTCCTTCATATTCCCCCAAATAATTTTTGTCTTCAGGAAGGAGATAGAAAATAAATAAATAAGTGTGTGGGTGTGTGGGTGTGTGTGTGTGTGTGTGTGTGTGTGTACAGAGTCTGATTTTAAGTTCACAAACTCATCCTAGGAAGAGTGTTATATACCTCATTGCTGAATATCACCATGGTCACCTTCAAAGTAGTCCCCTTGGGAAGCTATGCACCAACTAAGCTAGCACTTAGTCCATTCTTCAAAGCAATTTTGGAACTCTTTCTGGAATGGCCATCAGAGCTGTCATCGTATTATGCTTGATGTCCTGAATGTCATCAAAATGTCTTCCTTTCAGTATTTCCTTTATCTTCAGGTAAAGAAAAAAGTCATTGGGGGCCAAATCAGGTGAGTAGGAAGGGTGTTCTAATACAGTTATTTGCTTACTGGCTAAAAACCCCCTCACAGTCAGTGCCATGTGAGCTGATGCATTGTTGTGATATAAGAGCCATGATTTGCTGGCAAAAGTTCAGGTTGTTTTCATCAAACATTTTCACACAGACTTTTCAGCACTCCCAAATAGTAAACTTGGTTGACTGTTTGTCCAGTTGGTACAAATTCATAATGAACAATCCCTCTGATTCAAAAAACTTTAGCAACATCGTTTTGACTCTGGATTTGGACTGATGAAATGGTGTTGGTTGTGGAGAATTGGCTGACTTTGACGCTTTGTTTCAGAGTTGTATTGGTACACCCATGTTTCATCACCAGTGATAACAAGGCCCGAACCATCATCTTGTCTCTCCAAAAGATCTTGGTAAACTTTGACTCTCCTTTGCATTTGTTCATCAGTGAGCTCCTTGGGGATAATTTTTGCACACACTTTTCTCAGGCCAAGGTTTTCAGTTAAGATTTTCCTAACTGCGTCTTTATCAATGTTTACTTGGTATGCTATGCTTCTCACAGTCAGCCAATGATTTTGACACACAATCCGACAAATTTTTGCAATGTTTTCATCAGTTATGTTCATTACTGGCCTCCCTGACCTCTCTTGGTCAGTAATGCTTTCTCTCCCTTCAGAAGAACATTTAATCTATTTGTACACTGCCGTTTTCTTCATGACATTATTCCCATAAACTTGGACTAACATGTCTCTGATTTCAATTCCACTCTTGCCAAGCATAACAAAAAATTTAATGTTTGTTCATTGCTCTAATTCAAGCTCCAATATTCTCATGACGGCACACAAAAACATGCAACAATAATGAACACGACTCAGCAAGATTCCACCACATGTCAACACGAACACAGTTGTGAGACTCAAGGTTATGACACCTTATCGAGTTGTTTGTACAGTGCTGCCAACATAAATGCACAATGGCAAGTTTGTGAACTTAATTGCCAGACCTCATGTACGTGTGTGTGTGTGTGTGTGTGTGTGTGTGTATGTACACACAATGACATGTATTGAATGACAAGAAATGATAAGTGTTTTGAAGAACTTTAGAAGTAATATATGAATATGTGTGCTTTTTGTGAAAAGAAATAGAGAAGACGAGTAAAGGTGCAAGTACACTTTATCTCCACCTCCAATTCCAGGCTGCTCCTAGAAACAACCAGTGTTAACCAAGTGCATCCTTCCTGTCTTTTTCTATGCAATTCTATATACTGTATAAACACATATGCAGTTAACCCACATGCAATTAATTTTTGCATAAATAGAATAACACATTATGCATCCCCCTGCAATTTGGCATAGAATTTCACAAAGAGTAAATTTCTGCTTTATATATAGCAGATATCTAATGAGTGCTGATTTTAGAAACTTCTCAACAGCCGCCTAACACTGAGCATTAGGACCAGGGCCCAGGTCAGCACCTCACCCTTCTGGCTCCTATGTTAATGGCCATGTGTGCTAGTGAGCCCTTCCAGTACCAAAAGGTGTAATCAAGGCACCATTTGTCAGCCACCTTTGGGTGGCTCCTCCCTACTTCCACTCCAGGGCACCGGAATTTCAGATAGTGCAGTGATTTTCCCCTAGCTCCCACGCTCCTTTAGCACTCCCTAGAGAAGCACAACATCCCCTAGTGTTCAGACCCTTTATTGACATTTGGGACAGCCCCAGGTCTGAGACAGGTAATTTATTCCAACAGACATTTATAGAGTGGGTCCTGGCCATGTTTGCTTGCAGGATAGTCTCCAGAACAGAGCAGTGTGCACACAAAGGCCCCAGAGTCTGCCTCCAACTGGCCACCTGGCCTCATCTGCCCTGGACAAACCCGGGAGAGAAAATGATGGCTGTGATGTCTAGAGCTACTGTGCCACATGCTCCCCCTCAATAAACAGGAAACGCTCCTACTTGTCTACCAAATCCAGCACCGTTCCATACAGCAGGGCTATTTCCTGTTTCCGCCAATGCTTTCTGTCTTCTCTTCTTACATCCATGGCAACCTCGCTGCCTAAACGATTACACTGTGTGTATGTGTGTGTGTGCGTGTGCACACGTGGGCTTGCACACGTGTGCCATGTTATTGTACCCATAACAAGATGGAAAGGCCCTGAGAAATCACTGAGTTGGAAGGGACACTTCTCTGCCTCCAGGAAGCCTGAGTCTAAGTCATGGACAAAAGCTGGGTGTCTTCCAGCTTTTAAAGCTCTTCAAGGAAATTGCAGCATGTCTGCTCCCATCCTGTACCAAATTTCAAAGTGCACTTTTGCAGACAAATTAACTTCCTAGTTGTGTCACCTGACTTACTACCAAACCACACTGTCTCCTTCCATTGACCACATGCCCCCACAAAAGAGATTTTGCCTTCTCGTTATTACTGAAAAATTTTCAGCTTTGCTTCCAGCTCATTCCTCATATAGGACTTACTTATATTAGACATTTACAGTGCAATTTTGAAAGGGGAATATACATCACTTTTGAGGTACAGATGAAATCTTTGTTAATTTTTGTTCAATTTTTATCTTTGCACATTTTTAGTATCTTTTCCTTTTTTCCTTATGTGAATCGGTGCTCTGCAACCCTAATAACGGGTTCCTGAGTCAGCACCACTGTTTCTAATTACTAGACATCTAGAAGCAGTTCCAGACAACTGTTCAGCATTACGTCCCACCACCAAAACCTGAGAGCCGGGATGCTAGTAACAAAACGTTGGGCTTAGGAGTTGAAAGACAACATCCATCATAACCTCCTATTTGCACTCACTCATAATCGTCCAGAAATTGTCCTTTCGCTCACATCATTGCACATGTTCTTCCCACCCTGGGGATGACATTGCTTGGAAAATCTGAACAAAAGGGGTTCAACCACTTGAAATCAGGCGGCCTAGGGGAGAGTATCTGTCAGCTGAAAAACATAGCACATGTCTGAGTGTAGATAACCCCAAACAGCTGTCCCCTTATAACATCAGCTCTCATGTGGGTGGTCACCTTTTTCTAGGGGAGGAAGTGTCTGTGAATAGAGTAGAAATCCAGAATTTTTTTTTTTTTTTTTTTTAATTCATTTTTATTGTTAGACTTATTGGGGTGACATCTGTTAGCAAGGATTACATAGGTTTCAGGCATACAATTCCACAGTGCATTGTCAACTTGATGCATAATAAGTTCACCACCTAATGTGACTTCTCTTTCCATCCCCTTATATTTAGCTTCCCCCCCTCCTCTCCCACCCCCTCCCCAGAAATCCAGAATTTCACACACACACAGAGAAATCACAAGCAATGAAAGTTTGGATCAGTGCTTCCTGTCCTATAATTTGGCAATGGGGGTGGAGTGGGACTTTTGTTATGTCACCTACAGTTCGCGGGCAGCACTCCTTCCCTGGATTTAGCTGTCTTCCTACAATGGAGGGTGGTGGCGAATGGTATGTGAGTTAATTTATGGCGGTCCTGAGCTTAAGTTTGGTTTCTGTCCCTTATTAGCTATGTGACCCTGAATTAGTTATATGACTTCCCTGAGCTTTGACATCCTCCTCATTAAAATGGGGGTCCTAGTGCTGCCCACCCCACAGAAGTGCACTGCAGGTAAAGTGAAGTCATGTCTGTAAGACACCTGGTCCGTGTCTGACACACTGTGTGCCTGGAGGGGAGTAGACACAGTGAGAGAAATGCACACAAGTCACGTCATGTTGAATTGTCCACGTGTGTTGACATCTTGTGTTTCTGCCTCCAGTGTCAACCCTGACCTCTCCGGGTGACCACACTTCAGCTTTCATTTTAGGAAATGTCCCCTTCGCATTCTCAGCCCATGTGACTCAGGTGGTGCTGCTCCTACCACTCCCACAGGCGTACCTGGGACTTGATTCCCACCAATCAGAGGCTGTGAGCTCCTGACCTGCTGCTGGAATACAGGGAAAGAAGCGCTCCTCTCTTCCGTCTCAGCCACCTCCTGAGAGGAAGCCAACTTAGGGCTCTTGGCAGTCAGGTTTGGTCAAGCTTGCCAAGAATGGCTCCAACAGAGAGCAGAGCAGACCTAAGGGATGGCACGAGCCGCCCTCATGGCTCCACGGGCACCTGGGCCCTGCTGTGCCTGGAGCTGACCCAAGTCCTCAGACTGTTTGCTTTGTGACCTACGCATTCTGCTTTGGGTTAAGCTGATTTGAGTTGCGTCTCTGCTGTTCACAGTGTCCACTTAGGTACAGAGGCTCAAGGCTGAAGGCATCCAGCAGTGAAGCTGAGCTCTTGGTGGCTTATTGAGAAGACACACACTCTCTGCCTCTAACTTTTTGGCAGCTCGAACATGTCCTTGTGCTCTCTGGGTCTCTAACTTCTCACCAGTAAGACCAGACTGCTCTGAGAAGGGGTCACAGGAGCTCCGACATCCTGGGGGTCCATGGTTTGAGGGAGATAGAGATCAGAGGCCATACTTCAGTTTGGGGATTTGGGGTGACAGGAGAAATTAAGAGCTTTGTGTCTAGAGTCTGCCTCAGATTGTGGATCCTGCCTCCACTACTTGCTGTGTGATCATGGGCAGCTACTCAATGTCTCTGAGCCTCATTCTCTGCACATATAATAGGAAGAGATTTCGATAATCTAGTGAAAAGAATTGTTACGGTTCTCTTCTCTTCCTAACCTCACATTTCCTTCTTGGCCCAAAGATGAAATGTTTCTGCTTCTCTACAGGAGGTGGAGTGCTCGAAGGAACTGTTTGGCTTCCCTTGCTGCCCTGTGAGAATGGGGAGAGCAGTCATTTGCTCAGCGAAGTAGATGGGGAAAGGCCTGACCTCTGCCTGGACTTGCAGTGCAGTGACCACGTGCTTCCAGCACCCATGGGATGGACCCTTAAGCAGGGTCACTGTCACAACAGAAGGTGCACAATCTGTAGCTTCACCTGGGAAAGGGTGGGTAAGCCCTGCCCAGTGGATCTGCACATCTTTAATTCAGGAGGGAAGGCCTGTCAGCTGCTCCAAGCCAAATCCATCACTTACAAAGCAGACCATTGACTCTCATGTGGCTCCTTGAGTCTGTTGTTAGGTTGGTTCCCTGCCTGAATGACAAAATATTTCTGAGACCTTAGGACAAAGGAGGTTTCTTCAACAAGAGTTCAGAATTGCAAACCATGAAGTGGGAAAGGGATGGATTTGTCTACATTAAAATGAAAGACCGAGTTAATAAATGGCTTCAGATTGGGAGGAGGTGACTTGTAACATTGGAAGCTGTGAGGGGTGCAGGGACCTGCCCCAGGTCCAACGAGGAGCCCACTGCCGAGCAGAAGAGGACCCGCGCCCCTGCTCTCTGCCGGGCAGCCTGACAGTACCACGCCACTTCAGTGTCACCGTGGGAAGGCTGAGCCAGCACGCACCGCACTGCCCGGCCGGCCGGGGCCTTTCCAGGAAGGAACAGCAGGACACGTCCCTAACGCATGGTCCCCCTGGGAACTCACATGCAGTCGCGAGCACAGAGCAGGAGCGATCGGCAATGTGCGTCGTACACCACAGAGAAGCGAGCAAGCCCAGTGCAGCCTCGGCTGCTCCCGCGCCGCACGCAGACCCCTGCCCCCCTGGAGGGCTGCCTGTGACGCCCCGAGCTGGCAGCAGAGGGCACCCGCGCCCAGCAGCCTGGCCTTGGGCGTCCCTCAGGGGCTGGGGGAGGGGCACGCATCCCGCCCCTGCTCTGTTGGAGGAGCGGCCCTCGGGCCCGCCCGGCCTGGCGCAGTGTGCTGGGAGCTGGCCGAGGGTCGCATCGCTGCCCCGGGAGATGCTTCCACGGAAGGGGAGGGCGGCTCGGCCCTGGCTGGGACAGGCTTTGGGACACTTGCCTTCACAAGCTGCAGAGGCTCCTCGCCCAGTCCTGCCCTCCTGCCTGCCTGAGGGGGAAGGGAGGATCCTTGTGCAACCTGCTTGATCCCTGCTCTCCCAGAGTTTTCCAGGCAAGTTGATAGGACGTCAACTAGCAGATAATGCAAAGCACAGTGCGGATGTGTTCAAAACGGAGACACGCGGGGCTACAGCCAATGACATCTCAATGTCTGTGTGTGGTGTCCGGCGCGTGAGGGACTTCCCCGGGTGAGTCCTTCCTAAGTATATAAATGTCTAAGCACTATGCTGTGCACCTGAAACTAATACCGTATGGCAACTGTAATTGAAAATTAAATTTTTGAAAATGGAGGCACAAAATAATGATAAAATGACCCAGAGGGAGAGATCAGGAAAAACTCCGTAGAGACGTGGCTTTGAGCTGGCCTTCCAGGAGGAGGACTTGGAGACCAGCAGCCGGCGGGGATTTCGTTCCTGGCAGAGAGAGGGCCCTGAGCGCAGACACAGGCAGCGGTGGGTGGGGGACGGCCACGGGGCAGGAGGTGAGTGCCGGGCGTGCAAGAAATGAGGCTGGCAGGGTTCTCTGGGGCCTCGCCGTGGAGAGCCTGGGTCACCTTGCTAAGAAGCCTGGGCCTATCTCAGGCCAATGGAAATCACCACAGTGAACACAAGGGCTCAGAAGGGCTCCCCTGCCCAGGGGGGCATGGGAGTGACGTGGGAGGCTGAGGGATGGGTAACCAAGGCAAATTCAAGGCGGTGATTGCCCAGGACTAGGTTTTGGCCAGTGCCGTGGGCATGGAGAACGTGTAATGTCAGTGGGATACAGGTAAGGAAAGTCTTCTTTTCCCCCAGCCACAGCTCCCAAACCCACCCTGTGGCATCTCCATTCCCTGCTGTGACACTTCTTTAAGGCATAGCTGGGAAGCTCTCTGTTAAAAAGCCCCGTCGAGTCCAAACTTCAACCTCACATAGACGTCAAAGCCTGTGCACGTCAGGGACCTGACTTAGGAAGGAGAGGCGGGCAGTTCCGTCCCTCTCCTAGCTCCTTCGGACCTGCCTTCCCTCTCTCCACCAGGAAACGGGCCCTCGTGGAAGGACAGGAGGAAAGGGAAATGCTTAAGGATGTGGTGTTCACAGTGCCTCTCACATGGGTAGTACAGACCAGATGGCTCTGTTAGGGGCACGTGGTGAGCTAGTGCTTCAGGAGACCCCACGGGGAAGCTCACGCTGCCCAGGAACCAGGTGTGAGCGATGCATGCTCTGCTTGACCTCGTGTTGGATACCACCTTAACCTCTTAGCCACTGCCTACAATAGTTCAACCCACAGCCTCACTGCTGGGGTCCCCTGGCCTTGGCAGGCCCTTCCCTTGGGTGTGGTACCTTCAGATATTCTAAGCATGACTTTCTCCCAGGATAGTTACTTGGCCTATGGAAAATGCCACATCCTTGCCAGACCAGGTGGGGGAGTGGACGTGCACTGCTGCTCTCTCCCTGCCCCACTGTCCTTGAGATGGACCCCGCTTTCAGAGATCTCTAGTCAAGAGGAAGGCATCTGTCTCTATGTTCACAAGTATCCCAGGTCCTTCCAAGTGCTCCCTCACTCCCATCAGGGTGGTCCTCTTTCTGCCACTGAGAAGCATCCAGCCGGGTGTGACCTGTGGGTACTCACGTCCAGTCTCAGCGATGGGTTTATTTGGCTTGGGTATGGGGTCCCTCCTTCCTCCTGGGCCCCCTGGTGGGTGGGGTCAAGCCATAGCACTGTCCCCAAGTACCTTTTATTCTTAGGAACTCTCTTCTTAAATTTCCTTTCTATTAATATAAATATTGGCTCAAGAGGAAGTATAAGGTGTAAGTCACTGGATCTATGTCAATGAGTCCTATGTGGAGGCATCTAGTAGTTCCTCGCCAGAATATGAGGGTACCTCCTGGTCTTGCCTTTGGGCCTTAGCCAAAATTCCCAAACAAGACGAAATCCCACTTGATTTTCTGTTCCTTCAGTGATGCCCTGTAGCACAGTTCCTCAGTCTGAGCACTGCGGATATTTGGGGCTGGACACTTCTTTGTTGTGGGGCTCTCCCATGCATTGTAGACAGCAGCATCCTGGCCTCTACCCAGATCGCCCCCAGTTGTGGCAATCTTTAGACATTGCTAAACCTTCCTGCAGTGGCAGGTGGGACAGCAAAATTGCCCCTGGTGAGAACCACAGTTTAATAGACAAAAGGAAATCACCGAAAATGTTTGAGCAAGGAAATAACATAAGATTACACTCCAATTGTCATTTGGTTTGTTTCACTGAATTATAATCAGGTATGGTCGAGGCCGAGAAATGTTTACTGTGCAAATGACATCTTTTAAACACTCCCTACTAGGTACAAAGTGCTGTCATACCATTACCTCAACTTCTACACCGACCATCTGAGGGACTTAGGGGCCACATTTCACTGGTGACTTGTGAATAGGGAGCATGGATTTGTGTGCCTGTTAAGCCCTGTTCCTGCAGATGTCAGGAAGGGGACGTGAAGGAGATGGGCTGTGTAGCCGCTGTGGCATCAGTTAGACACCGTCCCTACCCTCAAGGAGCTCAGCAAACACTGGGCTCCAAAACCGCTGGGAGATCCTAGGCTAGATGCTGGGGAGGTTTTCTCTCTTTCTCTTGTAAGAACAGGCAACACAGGATTTGGTTGTACTCTGATCTTTTTGCTATTGTTGCTGGGTGTAGTAACTAAAGAATAGAGTTCCTGTTCTTCAGTTACTACATCTCGCCAACTCCCAGAACCCAAGAAATATCCTCTCAGCCCTTTAGATATCAAAGAAGGGTGACCCTTGACATCTATACAAAATTTCACCTATAAAAGAGTCGTGTGTAGAAAGGTTTCTTTATTATAAGCATCACATTGTGGGAACAGGAGAGGTCGGGTGGGAGGTGGGGGGATGTGTGCAGGACGGGGGTCCACACGCACCTGCCCAGGGCTCATCCCGGCGGGAAGGCGGTGGCTGGTGGGGCTCAGGTGACCTGCAGCGGGGTCTCCAGCATCTCCATGAGGAACGTGTCAATGGGTGTGTCTCCGATGAGCTTGAAGAAGAAGAGGTGCTCCAGGCACTTGAGGCCGATGGACCGCAGAGCTGGCAGACGCAGCAGCAGTTTGGCGAATCTGCGGAGAGCCCAGGAGGGGTTAGGGCCTGGGGGTCCAGCACAGGCGCTGGGGCAGGAGGCAGTGCAGTCACTTTGGGACCGTCTGTGACAGAGGAGAGAACCTGGGGGAATGAGGGCATCCCTAATCCCAGGTGGCTTCAGAAACAGGCCAGAGGGGCCACCGGACCCTGTGACCCCTGGGGAATCTTTTGATGAGAAGAGTGCAAATTGGAATTTTAATACTCCTTGAAAATATGTATGTTTCTACATTCGTGGCACAAGTTTTAAGGAAATGTGACAATTAAAAAAAAACAAAAAAACAAAAAACAAAACACAGCAGGGTCCAGCGTAAATAATGCCCCTTCTTTATGAGCTGTAGCAAATCTTTTATGACAGAATCATAAGCATGTAATTCTGTAACATCACAGTATCACACTCAAGCACGCTCCATGACATTTTAGGTGAAATATTCCAATTGCTGTCCCTCTGGTGGGAGACATTCGCGTACAGGGCCCACGTGACTTCTGCCCGACGCCGTAGAATGGCACCAGCTAAAAAGGCAGGAATTTCTTCTCTGCACGGAAAACCTAAAGGTGTCTGCCGAGGCCAACACGTCTGGCCGAGCCGCCTCTGAGCGCCGGGGACGGGTGTCAGCGTGCAGCGGAGCTGGCCCGCCAGCCGGCCAGGAAGGCGGCTGGGCCCCGAGGCCCGCGTTTTGTGGGGAGGCAAAGGACACGGCCGCTCTGTACCGTACAGTGAGACCGGGATTAACTCTGAAAACAGGTCTTCGCAAATGCCAGTTTCACAATAGGTGAAACGCTGCCCCCTCCGCGGTGTGCCTGAGTTAGAGCCTGAGGTCAGGACTGTGAAACACCCACCGCCGCCGCACTCGTGCGTGGGTGCAGGGGGGTCCTCAGGCCTGGACGGCGCGCTGGGGGACAGGGAGACCGCGCGTGCCCGCTCTGCACCCTCCTGCGTCTGGCCAGAGGAGGCGGAGCTCGGCCCCGTGACGTGTATTCTGAAAAGCCTCCACGGAGTGGCAGCACTCTGCCACCGAGAAAACGGCCCAGCCCTTCACACCAGGGTCCCCTTCACAGGTGTCTGACAACTGGAGGTGACTTCGGCACACTCACCTACATGGGTGAGCACTGTGACATCCCTGAGGCTATGCCGGAAGAACCAGCCTCTGCACCCCCACCCTCACCCCCGACGCCCAGGCTCCCCCTGGTCCAGGCAACAGGCATGGCACCTCTCCCACCTGCCTGGAGGCAGCCTGGGCCCCTGGCAGCCCCCTTCCTAGTAAAACAGGCAGGTTCTAACGTTCTTAAAGTGATAGGCATTAGAAACGACCTAAATGCCAAATGCCGGGCAACGACTAAATACATTAGAACACATCAACCCTGTGAAAGATCACAAAATCACTGAAAATAATTTTGTATTTTCAACATCTGATAAAATGCCTAAAATGGCTCAGGCAGGAAAGGGACACACCAGACTGCAATGACTTCGTAGCTGTAAATATGCACTTCTATGGACATGGACAGGACATGCAAAGAGACCGGAAATACCCGCCCCAATTTACAATCAATCTTTATTACCTGCTTATGTTTTTAAAATGTTTTCCTTATTTCCTACCAAAGCATTCTCTGCTTTTATAATAAGGAAAAGGAGAGGTTTGGTTTGGGGTTTGGTTTTTTTTTTTTGGGGGGGGGGCAGTGTTTACTTGTTTAAAATAAACAACGTGACCTAGAGCCAATGCCAGGAAAAGGATGAGTATGAGCCTTCTTACCCCCAATGCCCTGTGTTCAAAAAAGCATGTTCAGTGTTGCTCAGAGCTGGGACAGTGGATAGAAATCACCCAGCACAGGGCTTCAGTTGGCGCCCTGCGACGATGCCGAGCTGAGGCCGGCAGGCAGGCCCTGTGTGTTAGGCAAAACTCTTCAATCCCACCTGCTGCAGGTGGAGAAGAGACTGCCAGTTGTCCACCAAAAGCCCTTCCCCTCCTTCCGTGGCAGCTGGCTGGGCCCTGTGACTAAGTTTTAGCCAATGGAGGTGAGTGAACGGATGGGCACCTTTCCAGGTTGAGGGCTTGCCCCTACAGCCGCACCCCTGTGCCCTCCAGCCCTTCCCTCCTCCATCACCTGGATGTGGCTCTGGGGCATGGCAGAGCCCCAGGAAGGAAGAAGCCTGAGGTCGCCCAGTGACAGCGTGGAAGAGAGTCACCTCTCTGAACTCACTGCTCACCCAGGACTGATTTGGGAACAGGGAGTGCACTGGGAGGGCGGGGACCACACTCCCTCTCCCTGACGCACAGGCTGCCCAGTCATGGTCCCAAAGGGCTGAACCCACCACTCAGTTTTATTCAAAACTCCGACAGAAAACAAAGCTCCGCCGCGTCTGGACAACGGACAGACTCTGGCTTACTATCCAGGAGGTTAGAGCGCATACAAACCAATCCTGAAACAAAGCTAATGGCTTCAGGGCCGTTTGTCAAGGTTCATTTTCAGTTTTCTATGAGATTTGAGCATCGTATTCTCACTTTTTAATTGAGTAAGCAGAGGAGGAAACCTTGTACTTAACTGTGTTTGGGGAAACAGTTGAGAAAAGTATTTTTTTAACTCAGGAATATCTGGTACGTGGCTAGTTGTTCTGACAGCTTCTGACCAGTGACTTTCTTTTCAGACGAGGAGCCCAGACCCGGACCCAGAACCTCACCAGGGTCACACAGATGGCAGCCTGGGGGCCAGGGTCTTCTCGCTGGGCTACCTGCCCCTTCTACTGCAGGGGGCTTCCCGGGGGCAGGGCGGAAAGCAATGCTCTCTGAAAGCACAGACCTGAGCTCACACCCACCCACCCCCGGCTCTGTGACCCTGGGCAAGTTCCTGACCCTTTCTGATGTCAGTGACTCATTAGAAACGGGAGATTATGAGACCCACATGCACGTATTCATTTGCTTGCTTGTTCAATGCTTAAAGATGGAAAGTGTTTGCCAGGCACAGCGTTCGGCTCTGATGCTGGCCCGGTGAACAGTGAACAAGGGAAACAAGACCTCTGGTTTCATGGAGCCAAGGTTTCAGGGACTTGCAGCTTGTCGTGAAGCCTAAGTAACATTTGAAAACAATCCCGACAGTCGCGGCTGCACACCGCCACTCCTTAATGGTGAGTACGGTGACGGCTGGCGTCACGAGCTTTCCGCCGGCACGCCCTCACCTGCCTGGTTGCTCCGGGTACTTCTGCTTGGTGTAGGCCTCGAGGGTGGCATAAACCTTCTCCCGCAGAGTCTCCACCTCAGAGGGGTTGGACAGACCCTTGGCATCTGAAAAAGATAGCTGATTAACCTCTGGTGACACCTTCCACAGAGGCTGTCCCCGTCCACACTGGCCACCTCCCCTAGAGACAAGCTGGATGGGGAACACTGTGAAGTACACACAGCCAGTCCTGCGTGCCCCATTCTGTGTCCTATCTACCTCCAAACTCTCAGGGCAAAGGTACCCAGTGCTGACTCCATGGAGAAGAGTATTCTCTTATCCGGGGATTGTACCTTCCCATATTCATGGGTGCCTACTGCGTGCTAGGCACGGACGGGGTGATGAGATGGGTACCAAGGGGGGGCAGACCCACGTCCCGCATCAGCTAACTGACCACCTACTTCCGGAGGTGGATTACTAAGGGATTCCCAAAACTCATCTTCCTTCTCCTCGACCCCAGCAGCATCTGACAAAGCTGCTCGCATCCTCCTTGTAGACATACTGTCTTCCCTGGCCTCCAGGACGCCACTCGCTCTTCCCCTCCCAGACTGCCTCACGGCCCTTTCTCGGGGCCTTTACTGAATCTTCCTCTGCCCTAGCCTCTCGGTGTTGGCAGGCCCCTGGGCTCAGCCTCCACCTGGCCTGTCCTACTCCCTGCATGAGGTCACACTGGCGCAGAGCCCTGCACGCCAGGTGTGGGCTGGCAGCCTCCCACCTACATCGCTGATCCTGCTTCACCTCCGAACTCCGGACTCACATAAAACACCGCTTTCTGGGCAGCTTGTCTTGGCTGTCTGCTCTGCATCCCAAATTTTAAAGTCCAAAGGCAAAGTCTGATTTCTACTCACCCACGCTTAGGACCCCCACCTTGGTGTTTTCTCCCAGGTGTTCAAGAAAACAAAACAAAAAGCCCCGAGGATTATATTTAACATCTCTTTCTTTCAGGCCCTGTATCTGATCCATTAGCAAATCCCACTAGCTTTGCCTACAATGATATGCAGAATCCGACCACTTTTTACAAGCTCCTTCACTGCTACCAGGCCACTGTCATTTCTCCATTGAAGACTTTTCAGGTGGCCCCAGGAGCAGAGGCCCGAGGAGCTGGCCCCCTGCCTCCCCAAGGACGGTTTGCCAGCCCTGAGCCCTGTGTCTCTGCTGAGCTAGAAAACCAGAGAGGAGGCACGCTGGGGGCCAGCCGTACGGGAGGGTCAACTACTCACTAACAGTCACCTGGGTTGAACAACACGATGGCTCGCAGGCACCCCAGCTCTGACTTATCCATCTGCATGTCTTTCATTTTGGAAACCAGCTCCGTCAGAACTCTGTTCACAGGAAACAGTGACAGGCAATGAGTACCAAGCCAAGGGCTGACAAAATGAACTTGCTGGTATTTATTGTGCACCCACTGCATTTTCCAGATGGTGTGCCAGGTATTAGGGGCACAGAGGGAACGAGGACATGGTCTCTGATCTCAAGAAGCTCACCATTTAATTGAAGAAACAACATGCAGTAATTCAAAGCCAGTAACGGCCGTGAGCAAAGTCCAAGGGAGCACAGAGGGGGAGGCAGTGGACTCTGAGGGGCTGGAAAGGCAGCCTAGAGGGTTTGGAAATTAGTAGAAATGCAGCAGGCAAAGGACACAGCGGAGAAAGCATTCGGTGGCAGGGGAGGAATCTCTAGGCACCATGAGGAGCGGGGAGCCAACCAAGGCCATGTTGGTCTCTGCCAGGAACACGCTATGGGAAGGGTGTGGAAGGACTGGAGAAGTCCTAGGTGGACATGCACATGGCCTGGGAGACTGTTTGTGATGGAAGCAGAAAGAGTCCTGGCACTGGACAGAGAGACAGGGTTCAATCTTACCTTTCTCGTTCCCAGGTCAGCCCCCATCACCCCCAAGCCATTCGTCTCTACTCACTTCATTCACCTCCTTAAGTCACATGGCTTAATTTCCCATTAATACCATTTAAGGCCCAGAATCCCAGACTGAGGCTGTCACTGCCTGAACGGAGACCCTGCTGCAGAGTCCAGCAAACGCCTCAGCCCGTCTTTCCTGGACCCCTCCATTCAGATTCTGGAGCTGCCTGCCCATCCAGGACCCCCAGGATAAGCAGTTCAACCCCCAGCCCTAACTTGCTAGGTTTAGAACCCACAGTGGTAATGGGTTCTCCTTCTACCCTGCAACTATGTGACTGGCTCCACCTCGTTGTACCAGCCTTTCCCTTAATCCCTCTCTCAATGGCCCAGGTTTACGTTCTCATGTGCTTAATGGTCTCTGCTTCTAGCCAAAGGCAGCTGTTGGGGCCTGTCCCTCGCACATCCCAGTGCTACCCACAGGTACACACACACACACACACACACACACACACACACACTGGAAGCAGAAGACAGATACCTGTCAAAGATGGAGCCCACCCCAGCACTATGGGCACTGCTCCGGTGGACGTGTAAACCCGTGGCCAGAAGGATGCCGTCCTGCACAGAGACTGAGCGGTGGGAGAAGGAGGCGATCAGCAATTCATTCCACCCTGTGAGGAGGAGGAGGCCATGAGGAAATACTGACCAGTCTTGCTTCATTGACAATCATCTACCCCCTGTGTTATGATTCCCATGGAATGAAAGCAAAATCAGAAGTCCAGGAGGTTAAAAATGAGCTCCAGGCAACACTGCTATGTGTAATCAGTGAAGAAACAGAGATGGGACTTGGGTCCCCTGACTTGTGGTTGCGGCACCACCAGTCTCGCCAATGCAGCCTGGGCTGGCAGCTTGAGGCCAAGGATTCTATTTCCTGCCTCCTCCATCAATGAATATGGAGTGACTGTGTAGCAGGTAATAGTCACTGTGTTAGCTGCCACTGTGGGTGAAGCATGTAGACCTTGCAGTCTCTGCCCCCAGGACCTGACAACCTAGTTTTAGGTCTTTGGTGTTGTCTAGAGGCACTGACATAGTGTGCAGCTTTTGGTGGACACTAAGTGCTTGCTCATTATCTAACGGGGATGACATGAGTGGACTGGCTCCTATGCTCAGCCGATCTTCATGAAATTTCCCTGCTGGCTCGGTGACAAAGAGGAGACATGGCATATGTCAACAGCACCATTTCCCAGAAATGGGAGCCAGCAGAGGATACAGCACATAGAATCTTAAAGTAGGAAGGGACCCTGGAATCCAGCTGTGCAAGCTCGAGCAAAAATCTTTGGTTCCTTTTACCTCACCTAAATGGGAATATCTGTATTTCCAGTTTCATAACAACAATGAGACACTGCTTCAGACTGTCCTCAATAAAAATGATTTCCCTGCCTTTGAAAGTTAAATGCAATTAGAAAGCTATGGTGAAATTTGCATGGAAAAAGAGTCTCCCTCCTCCATTAACAAAAGATGTTTTATTTGGGAGTAACAGTTTTTGGGGAGGGCCATCCAAATTTAAGAGCCTGCAAATAACACAACAAAGAACTCCCTGCCATTAACACCGTGCACACCTTGATGGATGACGGCTCCACCAGGTCACTTATTTAGGATCCCAGCAGCAATTTCAAAATGGCAGCCCAAGTGATCGTCCCAAGGGGAAACGAACCCCAATATCCTTTACCTGCCCGGAGCAGAATGACCTGGTCCTCCAAGGTGAGGTCAGAGAAGTGGGGGATGCGCTTGGCCCACTCAACGAGAGTGAAGAGCTGCTTGTCAGCAGCATGGCATATGTTGGTGACAGGGTCATTTGTCTAAAGAAGGAACAAAGCACTGTGAGGAGCGGATTCTGGGCCTCGTACACCCCTTGTCTATCTGCAGCCCCATCCAAGAAACGGGAGAGGGACAGAGATCTAACACCACATACCGAGTTCTCCATGTTCATGTCACCGTAGGATTCCGTCTTTGGTTCAACAGCAAGTTCAGCTTCTAGAATCCTCTCCACGGGCATATCTTCATGGCCACCACTGGCGCATTCCACCTCACTCTCAGCCCGCTCCCGGCTCCTCTGCCGTTCTTCTTGAACAGCTGGCACACAGGACTCACAGATGTTACCACATGCCCACTGACCTGCCTAAGCCTCAGCTCCCTCTTGTGTAAAATGGTCATCATCATAGTACTGGATCAGGGTGCCATAATGTGGACAGAAGAAACAGAGAAAGCAGAGCTGCCTGCTTATGCCTGGGCAGAACTGGACTCCAAATTCTTTCCAGTTTGCTATGGTGACAACTCCACCAAGTTTGCACTTGAGCTGTTCATAACATCTTCTCAGGAGCCATTCTCTCCTTGCTCCCCCTGGGGTCTCCACCTGCTACCTCTAGTAAACCGTGAGCACGCAGCAGTTAAGTGACAGGCACCTTCCGTTAAAAGCTCCCTCTGTCAGATCCCATGTGTCATCCTTGGCATTCACGTCCCATTAGCTCTACCCGGAGGACACAAGCCTGAAAGCGCATCACCTGATCTGTCCTGTCAGGAATGCTCTTCAAGAGCCATTTAGTAAGCAAAGGGGTGGAGGAAAGTCACCTAAATGACATTTCAGAGCCAGCAGCTGGTTTGGGGATGGGGAAGGGTATGGAGGCAAAGGTAGAGGCTGGAATCATCTCAGCCTCCCGACTTTGAAGATCCATCCAAGTTTACTCCAGCCCTGAGAACCCTCTGGGTCTGCGCATTCGGGTGTCAGGCGGACCGTCCCCCAGTTCTGTTCTCCCCACTAAGAGCACGACCTGTGTTGGTTTACTTCCCGTCGTCTGGAGAGCTGTATTTCCATCTCCTTACGCCCAGAGCAGTAGCAGAGTTCAGTATGGGCACACATGTTTTTTAAATCCCAAGAGTAAAAAATAATATAGTCTAAGCAGGTGGCTAAGCTGGGACTCAGTGACAGCTACTAGCAACTTCTGCCTCTCAGCCTCCCTCCCCACTCCCCAAAGCACTGCCACCCTCTGGGCGGCTACCAAGCCACAAAGACGGCAGAATGTGCTGGAACGGGGGTCTGGACCCCTCGTCTGTCAGGCAGGCAGGGTCCGTGATCCCTAAGGCAGGTAGGCCAGAGGAGGATGTGACTGCCTCGCTCTCCACAGTCCCCGGTGGACGCCCCCCAGCCTCGGGCTCAGCATGTTCTTCAGCGGTCAGGACAGAGGGAGGGTAGGAGGGAGCAAAGGGGGGAAGGGGAGAGGATAAAGCAGGCGAGTGAGATACAGAAGTGAGAGAACACGGAGGAGAACACAGAACGGAGACGAGCAAGAGACATGCTCCTGGGAGTCAAAGCGACTTCTTCACAGGGGGCTCTACCACCGCCGGCTAAGTGACTGCAGACACGGTCCTGAGCCCACCCAGCCTCAGTTTCTCGGTATGTAAACTGGGGATTATGGGCCACTTCCTTCTTTTCCTTGTTTCTTTTCCTCCCTCATCCTTACTTCCTGTCCACTCTGCCAGTCTCCAGTCACTGACCCCACACAGGAACTGTCATGTCTATTTTTATTATCAGTTGGATTTACTGATTAAAGTTGAATGCTTCTTGTGTTGATTTTTAGAAGTAAGTGAATGGGCTTCTATTGGTGTTGATTTTAAAAGATGGGGGAAGCGAACTAAGTTAAGCTCCTTTTGTGTCCTCCATTGATTTCTTCTGCAGATTTGTAACACTCAGGGAAAATAACCTTCAAGCTTCAAAGAAAATAACTTTGGCTTCAGAGAACTAGACACTAATTCCGATTTTGCAATTAATTGGATGATCTTTGTTATTCACTCCTCTTCGTGCCATAAATGTTGCTATCGTAAACAAGGAGTCATATATCTGTTGTTGGAGCAAATCTTCTATGTGACAGACATTCTTAGCTACGACTTGCTTCAAGGTATATTCAGGGGACACAGGGTGATCTAAAATAGCACTAAACTCCTGCCTTACAACAGGATTGGGTCCATTAATCAAATATATATTTATTGCCAAAATTTATGGAGCTCTTTCTCTGTGACAGGAATTATGCTCAACTCTACCTGGATTATATGTCATTTAATCCCCACAACTCTCTGAACTACTATGAGCCATAGAGACATTCTGAGGTCACAGAGCTAGAAGGTGGTGGAGGCACATACACTCCCAGGCCAACTGCCTCCCATGCCCACCTCTAACCCCTCTGTGTGGCCTTCAAGGCAGGTGAGTCATAAAGACGCCAGGGACATCAAATACTGCCTACAAACTGCCTCAAAAATAATCCATTCTCTAGCTATCGAAACTACATTACATGAGCAGAAATCGTGGAAATAGATTTCCCCAAAACTTCTGACAAACATTCAGTGGGCTGGCAGTCAGAGGGTCCCAGTCCTACATCCACTGCATAAGCTTTGGCAGGTCCCTCACCTCTCAGAACCTCTTTTTCTTCTTTCAGGAAATGAATGTGTTGCATTGAAGAATAGCAAATGTTTATTCCAGCTTCACCATTACGTACCCTAAGAAAGCAACATGTCCCTGGCCCCTGGTCCCAGGCAGGTGAATTCTGAGTCCACCTCAATTTCATCTCTTTGAATCTGTCCAACTTTAGGATGTGAGTTTTATAGTCTCTCTCCATTATCTGCTGCAGGATGTTATTATTCTTGTCTTCAAGAAGGTGTTCAAACTGAGCCCCAGATTCCATAAGTCAAGGCCAGGAATAACAGTGGTGAAGGCTGTCCCACAATCTTTTGAAAGCAGCCCTTCATAAAGGAGGAATTAATTCACTCATTTGCCTTCTCTTTGTCAGGGTAAATAGTACCAATTCCTTCAGAAATTTGTCCAAGAGCTCTTTTGCCTCCTAATTTTTACTCCTCAGCTTGTCATCACTCTCATTTCCTCACATTCTTTTTAACAGTGCAGAAGCTAAAATTGAACCCAATTTTCTATTAAAGAATCACAAAAATTCCCAGGCTCTTATAATTCACATGCCCCTGTTTGACTTACTTTTTTGTTAATGAAAGAACAATACTTCACACCCTTTGACCTGCAGACCATTCTGACCGTAACTGGGCTGGGGGATATTCAGGTTGAGTTTCTTGTGTGGTTGTTTTTGATGGAGGTATAATGGACATTATATTAGTTTCAGGTGTACAACATAACAGTGCCATAGTTGTATATACTGGTAAACGATCCTAATAAGTCTAGTTAACATCTAAGACCATACACCCTTACAGACTTACTTTATTATGATGAGAACTTTAAAATCTACTGTCATAGAACTTTCAAATGCACAATAATGGTATTATCACCTCTAGTCACCATGCTGTACATTACATCCCCATGAGTTATTTATTTTATAACTGGAAGTTTCTACCTTTTGAGCCCCTTCACCCACTTCGTTTACCCCTGCCTCCTGCTTCTGGGAACCACCAATCTCTTCTCTGTACCTATGAGCTTGGTTTTTCTGAGGAGGGAGGGTGTCAGAGTCCACATGTCAGTGCAATCACTTGAGTTGAGAATTGAGTTTTGAGAAAATTAGATCGCAAAGAAGTAGGAATGACTACTTCTCTGACTGAAGCCTCCTTCACCTTCCTTTAATTCAATCCCACTGGCTTTTTCCAAGTCAACCTGTAACTTCTTTCATCTGCCTTGGGAGGAAAAAAACGGGCCTGCATCACCCATGCTCTTGCTGATGGCAGGTGTTCTTTGGGGTCATTAATTTGATGTGTGACTGTCATGGTGGCAGGAGCTGCAAAGAGTATCAGTTTTATCCTGATGAAGAGAAGACAGTCTCCATCAGCTGAATTTTCATGTCACATGCTCCAGTCTGTAAGATCGCTGACAGGAAATTAGCAGAGGATTTTGGTGGAGGAAGGTGGAACTGACCTGCTGTCCTATGCCTCAGTCTGAGTGCTCTATTAAGGAGAGACACAGGAAGACAAAGACAGGAGCAGGAAGACCTCTCAGGGGCCTGTCTTTACTACAAAAGATAACAGGTGGCCAGGCCTATGGTGCAAGCAGTAAAGACATGGAAAGATTCTGGACACAGTCTGAGGGAGACAGATTTCCTCACCCATTATGGCATGCGGTGTATCAGAGAAAGAAAGGAGCTCAAAAGTTTTTGATCCAAGTAACTGAAAAATGGCCATTTCTTGAAATGGGTTGTACTGTGCAATGAACAGCCTGAGCAGGGCAAATTATTGGGAGCCAAGGTTTGCTTCATCAGTTTGAGATTCCTGTCAGATACCAGTGAGGCAGTCCCTGATGCCGGGGCTACTTTGTGTGTGGCAGGAGAGGAGACTCTAGATGGGTTTGATCTGGGAGTAACAAGACCTGGACTCCACTCATCGCTTGCCTTTGGCAAGCTTCACCTCTCTGCGCCTGTTTTCCTAGCTGCCAAACAGTTAGAATTGGTCAGATGGTTCTGGAGGGCCACCTCCATCTTGGATATGCTAAGATTGCAGGAATATTACTTTTTTCCTTCTTGGTTGCATTCTCTCTTAGCAGGGGCTCAAAAGACCTTTTCCTTCACTGGTCCTTTCAGTCAACCCCTTCTCACAGAAAAAAAAGTTCTTCGAGAATGAGGACCCACGTGGGACTGACTAAATGCCTGTCCCTATTTCCTGAGAGAGGCAGGGCTTCCTCACTCTGAAATCTATTAAGATTCACTGTTGAGACCAGCAACAAAAAGTGGCGTGAGAGGGACCTCTGAAAAACTCCTCTGGAGATTACTACTAATAAAACACCTACACCTCAACCAAGGATCCTCTACACAATGCACAATCACAGCTAAGAAACCCACACATCACATTAAGGTGCCTGCAGGCAGGCAGAGGGTTAAACAAAGGAGAAATAAAAGGGAACAGCGGGGATGTGGCTGCATGGGTCTCCACTTGGAATTCTACTGCTGGGGTAGGATGGGGGAAGAAGGCAATGGGACAGCGCTCCGGACCTCACTTGGTCTGCAGGACAGAGGAAAGGTCGCCCAGAAGAGGGGCGTAAGACACTGCACCCACCTCACTTTGGCCCCAGGAGGTGCAGTCCGGTTCGCAAACCGCAGCAGCCAGACTTCACTCTGGTTTCCAGAGGAGGGGGAGCGGCTGGGCGGTGAGGAGCCGCAGCACAAATGCTCCCACCAGGAAGCAGAAGGAGAGAGGGAGCTGTGAGCACATTTCTCAGTCCACAACCAGGACGATCTGAAAGACTAGCATACAGGACTGACCCCCAAGGCTCAGGGCAGAAAACATGTGTGGGGCAAACCCAGAACAGAAAGGTGCAATCACACCCAAACTCTCTGCACAACCCCAGAGCCACCGGAAGAAAACAAAGCCGCCAACGCCCCTCCCCCACAGACCTCTGCCCACCCAGTATCAGCAGCGAACACCAAAGAAACTACAGCTGGGAGGGACCAGAGAGGCTGCAAAAAATGAGAAACCAGAGAAAAGGAGCTCGAACTAAAGAGATGGGGACAGATGACCCATCAGAAACAGAGCTCAAAGCAATGATTATAAAAATGCTTAAGGAACTGAATGGTAATTTCAACAGAGAGATAGCAAGCATCAAAGAAGACTTACAAACAATTATATGGACCAGAGATGGATAATGACTACATTAACTGAAATGAAGAACTGAATAAAAGTCACTAAACTATATAAAATAGAAGCACAAAGTAGTGATTTGCAGAAAAAGCCAGCAAAACATAGCCAGATGAATTATAAAATTATTTCCAAAAAAGGGAGGATGGATTGAGATTCCTCTGGGACTATATTAAATGTAATAATATCAGAATAATAGATGTGCCGAAGGGATAGAGGAAAAGCAAGGGATCAAGAAATTATTTGAGTAGAGTTGTATGCCTGAAACCTATGTAATTCTTGCTAACAGATGTCACCCCAATAAGTCTAACAATAAAAATGAATTAAAAAATAATAATAATAAAATAAATTCTGGCCTCAGGCTGGCAAAAAAAAAAAGAAAAGAAAAGAAATTATTTGAAGAAATAATGACTGCAAATTTTCCTAACCTGATGAAGAAAATACACATACAAATCCAGGATGCACAGAGAATTCCAAACAAGATGATCCAAACAAGAACAGACTAAGACACATCATAATTAAAATGGCAAAATTTAAAGAAAAAGAGAAAATTCTAAAAACAGCAAGAGAAATGCAAGGGGTAACTTATAAGGGGACACCCATTCCAGTTGTAGTTTATTTCTCACCAGAAACTTTACAAGCCAGAAAAGATTGGCAGAAAATATTCAACATGATGAAAACCAAGGATCTACAACCAAGAATAATATATCCAGCAAGGCTAGTGTTCGAAATTGAACACTGTCGATAAAGAGCTTCTCGGATAAGAAAAAGCTAAAGAAATGTATCACCACCAAACCAGTACTACAAGGAATGTTAGAGGGACTTCTTTAAGTTGGGAGGAGGGATGGGAAAGTGGATAAAATAAGGGAAACAGATGGAGAAATTTAGTTTGATTGTTAACAGAAAATCAAAAGCAACAAAGAAACAAACTCATGGACACAGTCAATAATTTAGTAGTTACCTGAGTGTAAGTGGGAAGGTGGGTGGGAGAGAAGGGACAGGGACACAAATATACAGTGAGGGAAAGAGAGCTCACTCTGGGTGATGAACACATAATACAATACAGAGAAGATGTAATGTAGAATTGTACACCTGGGATGCATGTAATCTTTACTAATCAATGTCACCCCAATAAATTAAAAAAAAAAAGATGACACCACAGACCTGCCCGAGTTCACTAGTTAGTTAATTGCCCATTCAATTTATTTATGTTGTTTAATGAAAGACTTCGATCTCATAAATGAACAGAAAGTACTTCCAGATTATTTTTCACTCTGCAGCAATGCAGCTGACCCACACTGTAACTGGAAAGATGCAACAGTTTAAAAGTGCACAATGGTGGTCTCCCTGAAGGACAGAGCTGAGTCTGATTCCTGGTAATGCCAAGGATCCCAGAAGGCCATGGCACACACCAGTCTCAGAGGATTTGCAGCCAACTGAGGTTATAAGAGGATGGAACCAAACCGCAGGTCTTCCAGAGGAAAACCTAGGATGAGAGGGAAGAAGTCTATCTGGCGTCTATGTGCAGGGAAGACACCAGGACCCTGAAACCTGAGCTCTCAGGTTTGCCTCCTGGTGATCGAAAGAGCAAAGGACAGCGCCCAATTTGGGGCTCACTATCCGAGCCCCAGGAGAAGAAGGGTGCATATGGAGGAGAAAGCTGCTCCTGCTCTCCTTTGCTCTGGGGACACAATGCTCCTAGGGCGGCACATATTTGACTGCAAGACGAGAAATGATGGTCTCCAAAGTCATCCCAGCCTCCCCTTCAAACCTCTTCCTACAGAGTCCAGCCCAGCAGCGCTCTGCCCAGGACCAAGCTTGTCTCCCACCATTTTTGGAGCGACTGCCCTCCTCTGGGAAGGGAGCAGGCGGTCTCACCTTCCCGCTTCATGCCCATGACCAGGCACTTCTGATAGCGACAGTACTGGCAGCGGTTCCGCTGACGCTTGTCGATGAGGCAGTCTTTGTTATCCCGACACGTGTAGATGAGGTCTTTCCTTATGGTTCTCTTGAAGAACCCCTTGCAGCCTTCACAGCTGTACACACCATAGTGCTTTCCTGCTCACAAGAAAAGAACAGTCCTTAGGTCATTCTTGTGTTGGTTCTTTCATTCAAAAGAACCTTTTGGTTCCCCACCTCCATTCCCCACACACACCAGGGAAACTGGCAAATCACCTGGGCAGAAAGCAAAGACCGACTAGCAGAAATTGCAGACTGATCCCAGGAATCAGCTAAGGCCCAGTAAATATGCCTTTCCTGTGTCTTCTCTCTGGAACCCATCTTGAAAATTGCTAATTCCAAGAGCATTATTTAAAAAGTCCTCAGCTAAGATTTTATTTATTTTATCAAGGCAACTCTTATGTTTAGTTAAAAAATTCTGCCTCCATTCAATACAGTCATATACATAATACAATTACTTATGCTTGTTGTGTATTATCTAGCAGTCAAAGAACTTTAGCTTCACTAATATTTCCCCATTATTGATGTCCAAGAACTTAGCAATCCCCCTTAAAAGTATCATCCTTCACTCCAAACTGTGAACAGGCTCCTGAGTTATGAATTTTTAAGTGCTGTTGCCAGTTTGAGAAATACATTGGTATATGATCTTTATAGCATAATATGACATGCAATCTTGGGCTATGATATAAAGATCTGATAGAAGGTGGTTTTGTTTGATTCAGAATAATCCAGCACAAGTTTCATTGCCTTTATTACTGTTTTCACACACTCAGTTTTCAACGACAACAACCAGGGAGGGCTAATTTGTACGAGGGAAGCCACCACCCTACCACATCCCTCTCCCTCTCAGGCGTCAACAATCAATCCCAACCCTCTTTCTAAGTTGAAATATTCTCAACACCACATACCGGGCAGCTATGCCCAATTGATTGGAATTGTGGGACTTGAAAAATATAAGGAAATAAATCATTCAAAACATAGTTATGTCTGATTCTTGAGTGTAATATGTGATGCTGTTTAGCTACAAACCTAACATAACTTTCTAATTTGGTTATAATTAGGTTCATGTTAATGTGAATTTGAAGTCCCTGAAAACTAACAAATGTAAATATTTGCATCCCAGGAACTTACATTTCAGAAGATGTCACTCTAAGATGAAATGGTGGCTGAGATAGCATGCTTGATGAAAAGTCAGCCTGTGCTTATCAGTTGACTGTACTAATTTACTGAATTCACACAATCATAAAAATGACATTTTATCCCGGGCTCAAAAAACTCAATGCTCCCAGCTTTGTAGTATTTGTCTTTGAGAAACATGGGACTAATTTGTCATCCCCACAGCTCTTTAATATATGAATGACGCTCCCAGACTGTCAATGAAACCATGGTAGAGAAAACTCATCAGGGTGGAGCTGGCATTCTGTTACTATGGCAACACCCATGTCTGCATGACTTGAACACAACTTTTCGAGAGCAAGCAAACATCAATCATGTAGCTAAATAAGTTCCAGACTCTAGGAACTTTCAACAGAGTGACATTTTGTAGTGGTTTTGGTAACAAGAAGATGAGGAACTATTCAGTCAGCCATCATGGATGGCTATAGAAAAGAATTTTCCCCATTTGCTCATTCATGAAATCAGACATCCAATGTCTTCAAATTCGGTGGGGTGGGGAGTTGGAGACAACAATGATGGAGAAAGGGAAAGAAGTCAGCAAAGAAATAATTGGGGCAAAAGTGGAAGAGGTTCGAAGTAGTAATCAGTGAAAACACATTTATTTCCACCCATGAAAACATATTAAAACCTAGAATGTTATAGAAGGAAAGGTGCTAAAATATTAAAGGGCTTATCTTTGTTGAGAACATTATAGATAACTTCTTTAGCTTTCTTTTGTGCTTATCTGGTTCTTCTAAATTTTCTACATTGGGACATTATTTTTACAATTATAAAATATATATACTGTTTTAAGTTAAAGAAACTCTATATTGAGATATGAGCTAATCACAACAACTTCTCTATCCCAGATGCACACCCAACACAGCAACTCCCAAGGGAGGAGCTTCTGAAATATTTCCTATAAATCTACTCTTCAAAAATAAAAGTCATACTTTAAATTCATCAAGACTTCAGGCTATAAGCCCAGTGACAGGAATTTACACCCTGGGCCCCAAGGTGGACCATCCAAAATGGCTCTTTTCTTTCATCAGGAACCAAGTAGCAGGTGGACAGTGGAGCACCACCTTCTTTGGGATCCTTTTGCCTGGGGCACTGGGGAAGGGCCTTCTTCTTCTATACGTACCTGAGGATCTGTCCCCACAGATGGCACAGATGTGTTTAACCAGAGATCCAGGGCTGGTGGACAGGTAGTTCATGTTTCCAATCCCAGGAAGCCCTGGTAAAGGCTTGATGTCTTCTGAAATGCTAACACTGTTGACCACATTGAGCTGCATGAGAAAAAAAATACATTAAAGCACAGAGCCAGGTAACCCCAATCCCCGAGGCCAAAAGCAATAGGGGCATCCTCAAGAAAAAACAAGATCTATTTCAAGAAGTAGTTTCCAGAGAGCTCCAGGCAAGATGACAGAGTAAGTAAACTCTGTGCTTTCCTCCTCCCATGACCACAGTAAAATTACAACTAAATTATACAACAATCAACCTGGAGAACTATCTGAAGTTTAGCTGAAGAGAAATTCTGTAACTGAGGATATACAGAAGAAGCCACGTTAAGACTGGTACAAAGGGTGCAGATGTAGAATAGTCTGGTTCCACACCCACATGTGGAGGTTAAGAATTGGGAGAAATATCTTGGCTATTGAGATCCTCCCAAGGAGTGAAGAGTCCTAGATTCAAACTGGGCTCCCCAGCCTAGAGCACCAGCAGGAACTTCATCCAGGTGAGATGGAGGGATGCTGGAAAACCCAGGTGGCCTCCTAAAGGTCCCATGCACTACTCTCTTGCTTTCAGGCACTCATTCTGGGCTCCAGCAGAGAGACAGTAGCTCAGCAGGTACCAGAGACATACAGGGAGACTCTGAGTTGTGTGGCTTCAGGGTGAGGGCTAGTGAGACAGCTACCATTGTCCTGGTGTTAAGCCCTCCTCACACACAGCCAAATATGAATCTGCATTAACCTGATGAGCATTCACCCCAATCTGATGACTCCCCAAGACCTCTCCCTCATCCAACTCACCTACCAACTGAAACTCTTTCAGAATTTGAACCTAATGGGCAGCCAGCAGGCAGCAGCAGGCCTCAGCATGCCCTGAACCTTATGCTAAGCTGCTCCAGGCCTGGTGCTGGTGGCAGCAGGCCTCAGTTCACAGTATGGCCTCTCCTATGTGCCTCTGGTGCATCACAGGCCATAACCAACCTCAGATTGCTTTGTAGCTCCTACCGGGTAGCCCCAGGCCAGTCACAGGGAGTGGCTGGTTGACCCTGGCCTATGCCAGAGCCCCTCCCAAGAGGCTCCAGAACCAACACCCTCAGTGGCCAGCTTCAGATCACAACAGAACACAATGTAATTAGCCCCACAAGTGGCACACCTAAAGGGTGGTCTTGGCAGACACAGGTGCACACTGGGGCAAATCCCACTCCACGGGGTCAGCCCTGACACAACAGCTTGTCTGCTGTATTCATGGCTAGTCCTCACAGCCGGTCCTCACAGTCAGCCAACCTGAGGGTCAATTCCACACACTGACATACCAACAGCAACCAAGGCTCAACTACAACAGAAGACACACACAACTCACACAATGGATACTCCTGGAGCACCTGACTCAGATGAGCAGGGAGACTGCTCCTTTGGTCTCAACAGGACACTTACTACATAAGGCCACCTGGCCAAGACTGGGAGACATAGGAAATCTACCTAATACATAAAAGCAAACAGAAGGAGACAGTCAAAATGAGAAGACAAAGAAATATGTCCCAAATGAAAGAATAGGAGAAAACTCCAGAAAAAGAATTAAACAAAATGGAGGCAAGCAACCTACCAGATACAAAGTTCAAAACACTGAAAATATGGATGCTCAATAATCTCAGTGAGAACTTCAACACAGAGATAGGAACCATAAAAGTGGAGATAAACAACATAAAAAAAGAACCAGTCAGAAATGAAGAATACAATAACTGAAATGAAGAATATATTAGAAGGAATCAGCAGTAATAATAAAGCAAAGGATCAAATCAGTGATTTAGAAGATAAGGTAGCAGAAAACACCCAATTGGAACAGCAAAAAGAAAAAAGAATTTTAAAAAATGAGTCTAGTTTAAAAGGCCAGCATAACAACATTCGCATCATAGGAGTACCAGAAAGAAAAGAGACAGAGTAAGAAATTGAGAAACTATTTGAAGAAATAATGATGGGAAATTTCCCTAACCTGGGGAGGGAAATAGACATACAAACCCAGGAAGCACAGAGAGTCTCAAATAAGATGAACCCAAACAGACCCATACCAAAACACATCATAATTAAAATGGCAAAGGTTAACCCATTTCCTGTTTGCCCCAAGAATACTCGCTGGTGGCAATCACAGCTGCAGCATTTACCCAGAGATAACTCGCAGATTACAGTGCTAACCTTACCCCCAATGTTTGCCATGAAATATCTCATTTTTATTATTATTTTCACATTGCTCTAGTTTAGCAATAGACTTTGGAAACAAATGACATCATTCTATTTGTAGCATTATGCTTTAAGTAGTGGTATTTCCATTTATAAAATACAGTAATTCTCAATCACTGAAAATGTCAAATCCTAGAAAATGTACACTGCTACACGTGAAAACTATTATTAAATACTGATCATCATATACATTCCTGTTACATTGGGATTAGAGACAATTTCTGTTTAGAAATAAGTCCAGGAATAGTTTTTATATTCACATTGAAAACCAATCACATTTGCTTCAGCCTCAAAGAGAGTGTTTATGTAAAATTAAATGAACGTGGCAGCAACCTGCACATTTTTTCTCTAAGTAGGAAATGGGTTAAAGACAAAGAGAGAATTCTAAAAGCAGCAAGAGAAAGGCAACTAGTAACTTAAAAGGGAGCTCCCATAAGACTGTCGGCTGATTTCTCAACAGAAACTTTGTAGGCCAGAAGAGATTGGCACAAAATATTCAAAGCAGTGAAAAAGCAAGAACCTACAAACAATACTACTCTACCCAGCAAGGCTATCATTTAGAATCAAAGGAAAGATAAAGAGCTTCCCAGACAAGAAAAAGTTAAAGGAGTTCATTGCTACCAAACAAGTATTACGAGGAATCTTAGAAGGACTTCTTTAACATGAAAAGAAAAAAAAAAGATGAATAATCAAATATTAATAACTACATACCTATCAATAATTACTTTTAATGTAAATGGATTAATTGTTCCAATCAGAAGACATAGGGTGGTTATACCATATACAAGAATAAATTCAAAATGGATTAAAGATGTAAATATAAGACCGGAAACCATAAGAATCCTAGCAGAAAACATTGGCTGTAAACTCTCTGACACTGCTCTTAGTAATATTTTTTATGATATAGCTACTTGGGCAACAGAAACAAAAGAAAAAATAAACAATGGTATAACATCAAACTAAAAAGTTTTGCACAGCAAAGAAAACCATCAAAAAAATGAAAAGACAATTTACTGACCAAGAGAAGATATTTGCCAATGATACATCTAATAAGGGGTTAATATGCAAAATTTATTTTAAAACTCATGCAACTTAACATCAAAAAACTCCAAACAATCCACTTTAAAAAATGGGCAGAGGACCTGAATAGACATTTCTCCAAGAGGACATACAGATGGCCAACAGACATACGAAAAGATGCTCTATGTCATTATCAGAGAAAGGCAAATTAAAGCCACAATGAGATATCACCTCACACCTGTCGAAATGGGTGTCATCAATAAATCAACAAACAGCAACTGTTGGTGAGGAAGTAGAGAAAAGGGAACCCTTGTGCACGGTTGGTGGGGTTGCAAATCGGCATAGCAACTATGGAAAACTGTATGGAGGTTCCTCAAAAAATTAAAAATAGAACTACCCTATATGACCCAGCATTTCCACTTCTGGGTTTTTATCTGAAAAAAAAAAAAACTAATTTGTAAATATATATGCACCCTTTTGTTTATTGCAGCACTATTTACAACAGCCAAGATATGGAAGCAACCTAAGTGCCCATCAATAGATGAACGGATAAAGAAGAGGTGGCCACAGAAAAGAATAAAATCTTACCATTTGTGACAACATGGATCAACCTAGAGGGTATTATACTAACTAAGTCAGACAGAGAGAGACAAATACTATATGATCTCACTTATAAGTGAGATCTAAAGAACAAAAATAAGTAAATGAACAAACAAAACAGAGACTGATGGATACAGAGAATGAAACAATGGTTGCCAGAGGGGAGAGGGTTGGAGGGATGGGTGAAAAGGGGGAAGGAATCAAGAAGTACAAATTGGCAGTTACAAAATAGTCACAGGGATGTAAAGTACAACGTAGAGAATATAGTCAATAGTATGGTAATAACTCTGACATGGATACTAGACTTATCAGGGTGATCACTACATAAATTGTATCAATGTCTAACTACTATGCTGTACACCTGAAACTATTATAAAATAATAGTGAATGTCAACTGTAATTGAAAAAATTATCTACTATCAAAAAGAGTAATTTTGAAGCACAGAGTATCTGCAAATGCCTGTGTGCAATATGAATTTATCCGAGGAAAAATAAGTGCGGCTAGAAGCCAAAAGCTAGACCTGAGATCACAGCACATCTGTATCAGAGCTCTCAGCTTTTACTCATTCTGCTTGTGCATTCTATTTGAGCTAGAAATCCACACTGAATGACACACTTAGAACACTGTGTGTTTTTAAATTTTTTATTAACTACTGACTGCTTCTTCAGCAGAGTTCCTAATGGAGCTATGGCTCTCAGGCAAAAGGAAGACTCCAAGAGAGCTAAGAAAACACTCAAATTCATTCATTCTTAGCTAATCAACAGATATTCACCAAGTGCTCACCAAGGTGCACCAGGCCCAGGCACAAGGGTAGATAAAAATGCACACTCTGAGGGGTGGGTTCACAGTAAAATGGAAGAGAAGACATGTGTATGGTCATCTCAAGGACCCACTGCAGATGCTGAACCTAATGCCCAAATCATTGTAGTAGCACCAAAAACAGGGAGGAAAGCCCCAAGTTGTGTTTTTGAAGGAGCAAGTGATCTTCTCATGAAACTAGAAAATCCGTGGAGGCAGAGACTGTCCGTTGTGTCTTTGCAGTGCCTGATGTGGGCCTGGCACATGGAGGGGAGCTGACACATGAAGCTTGTGTGTGCCCTCCCTTGCCCCAAGCACAATCAGCATTAGCTCTTCTCTAGCACCACCCCATGTCCTCCAGTGCTCTTGGGAAGATGCTGCTCCTAAGGGTTTTATTTGCATTAAAGGAAACAAGTTAGAAAAATGAGAGCCAGAAGTCCTACCAGCAGTACTCCTGAGTGCCTGTGGGTCCAGCTCTACATTCTAGGCACTATGAAGGGAGATATAAGATCTAGAAAAGGCAATGTCACCCCAATAAGTCTAATGATAAAAAAAAGATCTAGAAAAGGGGTCCCCTACCCCTGGGCCACAGACTGGTACCGGTCTATGGCCTGTTAGGAACCAGGCCACACAGCAGGAGGTGATCGACAGGCAAGCAAGTGAAGCTTCAGCAGTATTTATGGCTGCTCCCCATCACTTACATTACCACCTAAGCTCTGCCTCCTCTTAGATCAGCGGCACCATTAGATTCTTATAGGAGAACAAACCCTATTTTGAACTGAGCATGTGAGGGATCTAGGTTGTGTGATCCTTATAAAAATGTAATGCTTAATAATCTGAGGTGGAGCTGAGGTGGTGATGCTAGCACTGGGGAGCAGCTACAAATACAGACTAACATTAGCAGAGAGGTTTGACTGCACAGAGCCATAATAAATGAATTGCTTGCAGACTTACATCAAAACTCTATCAGAGAGTGGTGACAATTAACCCTACCAGACCTGAGGCCCTGAACCTCCCCTATACCTGAGCTCCTGAGCATTAAAGAGAAAAAACCAACATGATATAGAAAAATGTTAGTTATATGCAAACAAGTGGTTAGAATAAAATGGAACTTGGAGACATTGTAGAAAATAGGTCTGCCTTTCATCTAGCGTCAATATTCCACCTTTGTGTGCCAATCCACCCAGCAAGATGAGCCTTGTTTCACACAGAGGTACTTCTTGCAAAGTGAGCACCAGATGTTGCTCTTCACCTTCTTGCATGGATCGTCTTTGTAAGACACTCCAGGATTTTGCTTTGGCAGAATTTTGCTGCTCCCCTCATCTAGGCTCAAATGTTGCTTTGGCAGATAGAAGTGGAGAAACTTGGGGAGCAAACTTTCCAAGAAAGGCCTAACTTTATATATTCTATCTGTCTTATCGATATCTGTGTCTTCCCCATCAACTATGTGTAAAAAACTCCAAAGGGCCAAGAATCTGTCTCGAGTCAACATTTCGAAATCCGGGAGTAAACCCAACAAAGGCAGAGCCCTCATTTGTCCAATAATCCCGATAGCTGGGCTTTATACATAAGTATTCCATATAGATCCTCAGTCCAAGAAAAGCCTTCATTCCTTCCACTGTGGCATCCTTGAAATTCTTGGCATTGTAGGAGTTGGGCTTTGCTATACGCAACTGGTGGGCCCGGAGGTTGGTTTTCTCTGTCAAATTTTGCCAGAAAGTATCATCCAAAAACAAGGATAAAAAGTCAATTGGTTCACTCTCCTCTGTGATAGATCCAGGAATGTTCACTGGGCCTTTTCCATTCTCACTGAAATTCAGATCTGTATTTGGTGATACAAAATTCCTTGTCCAACCTTCATCACCATCTAGATCACCGCCATCAGCTGTTTGAGGGACACGCCCCCCTTCTCTTACTATCGATCTAGCTCTAGATCTATAAGGTTCAAGATTCCCCTCATCACTCGAGCTCTCACTGTCTGTGTCACTTGAACTGGAAATATATTCTTGATGAAATTCTGACTCCTCAGAGTCTAAATCAACCAAAGTATCGATCACCTGTTGGACTGTGATAAGCCCAGACCTACTTCGCTTTCCTGTTGAAGTGCTTGGTTCATCAGCCGCTCGTTTCATTGTGACTTTTCAGAATTTTTTCACGTCAAATGACACAAAGTCAATTCCAACACATGGGGGCAGACATTTGCAATGGCTAACCATGAGGTTTGACCACGATTGGTTGGTTATTTTTAGTTTGTGATGTATTTTTTTCACGTACTAGGCAAAGTACCGAAAATTAGGTACAGTGGTATAGTGGCAGATTCGGAAATGACCAAAAAATCGGTACAGCGGTCTGGTAGGGTTAAGTGGCATCTGGTACTTGAATCTTCCTGAAATCAGCCCCCCCACACCCTCACCCCTGGTCCATGAAAAAATTGTCTTTCATGAAAACGGTCCCTGGTGCCAAAAAGGTTGGGGACCGCTGCTCTAGAAGACCTGCCTCTCGTTGCTCCAAAATGTACACGCTCACTGAGGAGTCAGACAAGCACCAAAACTGAGAACACTTAAAAGTAAATTCAAATGAGGTGCTGCAGAGTATGTTTAAGTGTCCCATAGAGTCAGCAGGTGACTATCTGGGGGTTTAAGGGCAGGTCCATGTGATATGTGACTCATATTGCCTAACCAACATGACCATATTTCTCACTCTGAACCAGAGGTAGGATTTTCAAAGCCTTTGGGATAGGAGGAATAATCAATAAAACATAAAACACAACAGAGCCTGAGTTAGGTTCTTTCTAAATTTACTAGCTTTTCCATTCACTAAGCAAATATTTATTGAGCACAGGAAGTAGGCAGAGGCACTGGCTCAAATACTTTGAGGAATGCACAAGTGAAGACCTTGCTTTAAAATCAAAGTCACCAGGAACTTTTATAAATTAATTTGTTGAGGGATGAAAATGCATATATAATGGGAGAATTCTCTCCTTCGATACAAGGCTAAGACAAGCCATCACCCTCTTCTACTCAATATTTTGTTGGTTTGATGTAAATCAGTGGTTCTCAATCCTGGATGTATATATGGCTGGGAGCTTTAAAATAAACTCATGCCTGTACCCCACACCCAGAAATTCTGATTCAGTGGGCCTGCAGGCCATAGGTACTGGCATTCATTTCAGTTGACCAGGTAATGCTGTCAGCCAGGGTTAAGAATGCCTGGGGTAGTAGATAAAACATTGCTTTGCAGTCTCACAGGCCTGGGGTTGACTCCCAGCCTGCCCTTATTGGCTGCAGGACTTCAAAGAACTTACTTACCTTCTTTGATTCAGTTTCCTATGTAAACTTAGCAAGGTAACACCGAACCTACAGAGTCTAGATGAGATAATGACGTAAAATGCCCATCACAATGCCTGGCACTCAGTAGGTAGTCCATAATTGTAGTTATTATCATTCCAGTAAAATCTGGTTAATTCAGACAAGAATTCTGTGTTTATTATGAGCCAACACTCTACTGTGTGTTAGGAATTCTGCAGTAAATGAGGCCACACTCACACAGGAGGTGAAACGATTCCATTTCTTAGCTGGGGGTTGTCAGAAAATTATTTGATGTTTTCATAATATTGGGTTGTTACTATTTCAAGATATGTGATACATTTAGATGAGTATTGATTTTCAAGAAACAGGTGAGGGGTTTCTATCAGTGTTAATTCTAGACCACTTTTCCTGAGTGCCTCAAGGAAACACATATTATTAGCACTTTAGATATACTGCAGGAAATTTTAGGTCAGATGACTCCAAAGCCCTCTCGCTGACCATGGCTCTGTCCCAAAATCCTTAGATGGGCAAGAAAGGTCACAGGAAGACAGAGGAGGATGCCACTCCTGGAGTCAGGAGGCCCTCGCCCACCTTCCCCTCCCAGTCCCATCCCCAGCAGAAGCAGCCCCAGCAGCCTGTGGCACTCACGAATAGTTATTGTTGTTGCTATGGTTAGTGCTATTATCTCTGCAAAGCTTGCTCAGTGCGAAGTATTTTAACCCTCACAACAACCCTATGAGCTCTTCCTATTTTTCAGATGAGAAAATGGAGACTTGGGGTGGGATCCTATGGGGCTACGGAAAGGAACAAGATGCACTTACTGCCTCAAGGGACTGGCCACCGGTGTAGGGGATGGAGTCAGCGAGGGCAGCTACGAAGAAAAGACCACAAGCCACGGACATTAGGGGAGACTCCCTAACGGAAGTGGCATTTGAGCTAGGACTTGATGGCCTTCACGAATGGGTGGGATCCTGATGGGCCAGTGATGGGCAAAGGCTTTGAGAACAGAAGCCTGGAGTGAAGCCCAAGTGCTTGTGTCCGGTGAATGGATGGGAGACCAGGTGGGACCGCAGCTGTGACAGGGCCTGGGGCTTGCTTGTCTGGCTAAGGGAAATGGATTTATGTTGGGAGGCAGTGAGGAGCCACTAGGTTCTGAGCATAGAAATAATGTCCTCAAACTCTGCCTCAGTGAAGTCAATGGGGCAGCAGCACCAGGAAAGACGGGCAGAGATACACAAGGCTACTACACTTGCCCAGGTACCATGTGAGGTGACTTCCCAGGTCTAACAGGTTGAAGCTGGAACCCCAGGTCATCCCTCATTTACCACACTGTCTCATGTGGCAAGAGCTCCTCAGACCTCCCAGCCCGAGCCGCTTCCTGTCCCACCTGCCCCGTCTCCTAACCCTTCCTCATGAGTCTGGATGGTGCTGGGACGGAGTGGCTGGGACAGGTGGGTGGATGCTCCTTGGTGACCTGGGTTCTGTGTGGGCTCAGAGCAATGGGAGATGAGATTGGAGAAAGCCGCCAGAGTGCAACCCATTAGTGCCTGGCCCCCCAGCCCCCCAGCCCCCACCATCTTCTTCCATTCGAAGCAGCTCACTGAAAGGGGAGTGCTTTAGGGCCAGCTTCACCAGGCTGCTCCCTGAGAATGGGCTAGAAACACACTGGGCTGGCCTGGCTGCCCTTTGCAGACTCAGCCAGGGATGAGCCAGGGGTGCCTGGATGCCCTGCAGCCATCACAGAACACTGGGTCCCACATTTCTGAGCTGCTTTCAGCCCGAATTATTCCACTGAAGACAAATAGGTGGCCAGCAGGCCCAGCTGCAGGCAGGCACTCCTGTTCCAGGAAACGGACTCCTTCCAGTGGCACTTTGTGACTTTGCCAAGCGTCTCTGTCATGAGGAGAAAGGTTCCTGGACCTCCCTCCGGGAGAGAGGAGCCCTGGGTTCTGGTCCAGACATGCCACTTCCTCACTGTGCGATCGTGAGCAGGTCACTTCACTGAGATGTCCCGTCTCTTCCTCCACAGATCAGTCAGTGGTCTTCAAACTCACAGTGTGTGGGTATCAGGGGTTCAGGGGGAAGACAAAGAAGGCTCCTGCCCCTAAGTCACAGACCTTTGTTATCTGGCGTGTACATTAGGCCTTCAAATATGCTTTCACTTCAAGAAATGGACCTATGCTTAATTTTTTTTTTAATGATTAAACGAGCTGATCGGTAAGGTCTGTGCTAGCTCTAATGTTCACAATTGTTATTATCTATTTTCTGCAACAAGGTAAACATCTGAAAGAATAGTTCAGTTGTCAATCACCACTGGGGCAGGAATTATCCAGACACCACCCCAGGTCAGATAGCTGGGCTGGCGGGGACAGAGTGGAGCAAGTGTGCAGGGCCTGCCCAGGTGCAGCCAGCAGACATCACACTTACCGACACACACGCACACCCACTCTCACACACTCACACTTGGGAAAATGTGGCCTGGATCATTTTGTCTGAAAGCTGCATAAATATGTTCCCAATTACACAACTGGGGTTTTTAGAGATTGCTCATCTACTCAGATACTTGCCAGGGCAGGGCCCCAGTCTTATATATTTTTAATCTCTAGCACCAGTTCAGGAACACTAGTTGAAATGAACTTCTCTAGAACCTTCCAGCAACAGAGGACACTTAAATCAATGATCAGTATAATATATATCACCTAGGTATAATAATAATAAAACTAATAAACTTGTTGCCATAAAGCATTGTAAGCATTTAAGAAGTGATTTTCCAAATCCAAGGTTCCTTTGATTTTCATAAAAATCACTGACTGAAGGGTAATCAGAGCAGCATTTGTTAGCCTGCAACAGAGGAAAAGGAACTGAGAGAGACATGTGTGGTTTGCAAAGGTTGCACAGGCCCTGCCCCCATAGAACCAGCTCGGTTCTCACTACTCTTCAGGACAGAAGCTCCAACACCGAACGAGAGAGCTCAGAACAGGAGAGGTGCCTGCTGCTCCCACCGCAGCCCTCCTGCGTCCCCTCAGTCCATCGGACTTACCCCAGATCCGGGTCACGGAAAGAACTCCCTCTCAGACCCCCATCCTGTTCAAGGACGGTATGATGCACAGTTGTTCAGATTGTTCAGACTTCACCTTGCCGTGGTAACACTGAGGGCACTAGACGTCCTGTCCCCTAGTTAACTGGGCCAAGGGTGGCTGCCGTGTGGCTGCGGAGCCCCAGCCCACACACTGCTCGGTGTCTGGGGCCACTGAGCTGCACCAGCACTTGGCAAGCTCAATATAGCTCCCAAGCCAAACTTGGCCTTGGCCTCTGCACACAGCCCCGCTGGCCAGGACCATGCTTTCAGCTGACCTTTCAACCCCAATCCCTCTGTACAGACACACGGTCCAGGAACAGGGCCCAGTCGCTCACGCGGCTAGGAAGATGAAGTTACCGGCCAGCTTTGGCTCGGTCAGACCGCAGCGTGGCCTCTCAAAGCAGCACTGGAGGGCCAGGGCTGGCCCACTCCCCACCCACCAGGCCTGTCACTGTCTACCACCTCCCCGTTAGCTTCTTCCTGGGTACGACTGCTGCCCGAAACTAGCTCATTCATCAGTTTGGCTTCCGTCTGTCTTGCCTACTGCAGCGTAACTGCTATGAGACTAAAACCCTCCGCTGCCTGTTCAGAGCTTGTCCCCAGAACCAAGGACAGTGTCAGATGGTGCCTGACACACGGGGGCCTCGTACATATGGATTTGGGTGAATAACATTTTTGCAAAATGTTACTTTTTTCCCAGAACGTCAACATCTTTCTATCTCTAACCTACTGTTTTCCTGGAATCCATTCACATGAACGAAAATGAATACAGGAACCTCTTGCGGGTCCTACACTCTGCAGGGCAGGGTATGACCAGCTCTGCTGATTGCTGGGTGACAGTGGCATCAACACATGTCCATCCTCGCTGCTTTTTGGTCCCCCTCCTCTGAGTGGTTGCATACCCTCATGGAAAACATGACTGGGACTAGTTTGCAAGTCCCTTTTCTAGGCTCCCTTCAGGTCTGCTTCTACACCTGTGACAGCACACATGACACTGCACTACAGTTATGTGCATGACGCACCGTGTCCCCCACAAGGCCCCACGGGAGCACTGATTTGCTCCTAATTCTCCACATCCTTTGCATTGTGTCTTTGTAGCATCTCCCACTAAAATAGGCCCAGCCTAGCTCCCTGCCCCACGGATGGTCACCCACACGGTTTCCTTAGGCTGATGGGACATTAGTGGGCCTGACTTGAGCAGAGACCTCACTGTGTCTTCCCAATTTTATTTGGATTTGAGCACTCCTGGGAGGTAGCATGAGGAAAGTGTGCCCCAAGTGGCCACTGCTCTTTTAGTCCAGGACCCAAGGAGCAGCCTCTTCCGGAGCTGCAGCCTCTCCTGGCTCACTCACCATACGCAGCACAGCCAGCCTAGCCAACACACCAACTATGAGGAAGATAAACAGTGTGTGTGTTTGTGTGACACATGGCAAACGGGAGTGGTTACCGTGCAGCATCGGGACAGCAGTAGCTAACGATGATCTGAATGGCACTGTTAGAAGCAAGTGAAAGGCATCAGGCCATCCTCTGGGTCCCTCAGAGCAGCAGTGCTGTGTCCGCCACGCACTCAGCCCCTCGTCTGAGAAACGCTGAAATCACCACCAGGGCCGAAGCCGTAGGACAAGGTTGGCGCCCTGTCGGCCACCGTCTCCCAGCCCCTGAGGCACCATCAGTTCTCCGGGGCTGCCCTGCTTGAAGGCACCCTTCCCGAGGGCCCCACGCAAGGGAGGTCTGCGAAGACGGCCCAGTCCCTTCAGCACGCACACACCAAGCACCTGCTGAGTGCTGGCTCGGCTCCGGCACAGCCTGGCTGAAGCTGCTGAAGTTGCCCGGAAGGACACTTACCTGAGAGCTGGGCGGGGCAATGAGGTTGATTCCTGGAGGGGCTGCCAGCGCTCCTGAGGGCGGGCCCATGGCAGAAGTGATGACTCGATACGGAGAACCCAGGGCATTGAGTGGGGTCCCCACCGCACTCAGAGTCCGTGGAGCACTGACCGGAGTGTCTGTGTAGCTGGGGTGGCTGTCCATTGGCTTCCCTGTGGACAAGGCTGCTGATGGGCTCATGGACGTGGGGCCAGAGTGGCCAGGGGAGCCTGTGGGAAGAAGAGTACAGGTGATGGAGGCTGGCGGAGCGCAGAGGTCACCTGTGAACCCAAGATGCTCATTTCACACCAAGCTGGTAGAGCAAAGGCAAGCAAGGAACGGAGGGGAGAGGGCTGCTGCAGGACGGAAATCCTCACTGATGTGTTGGTTCTCTGGTGCCTCCCTGCAAGCCACCTTGGACTACATCAGATCAACAGCCAGGGCCACAAGGGAACAGCTCACAAGTTCCCAGGCCTGGGCAATAGTGGCCTGGGCCAGCCAGACAGGGAAGGCGAGTCAGCACCAACGCCCAAGGCAGGGGGTTAAGTGAGCAGGTGCCTGGGCTACTCCAGAGTTCTCTGCCTCCAAGTCGTGTGCTGTGAGAATTCAGGTGGGACTGAGCCTGCAAGTCAGGAGAAACACACTCACTCATAACAGGTAGCATGTTTCGGTCATAACAAACATTTATGAAGGTGCCACGTGAACAGCACAAGAGAACACAGTTCTCCCATTCCCCCTGCTCTAGCAACTACCAATCGGTTCTGTCTCTGTGAGTTACTTCTGTTTGGCTTTGTTTTAGATCCCACATATAAGTGAGACCGCTCGGTATTTGGCTCTCTCTGTCTGGTTTATCTCACTTAGCACAATGCCCTCGAGGTCCATCCATGTTGTAGCAAATGGCAGAACTCCCTCCCTTTTTATGACACTAATATTTCATTGTATATACTATGTGCCACATCTCCTTTATCCAGTCATCCATTGATGGGCACTTAGGTTGTTTCCATGTCTTGTCTCTTGTGAATACTGCCGTGATGAGCATGGGGGTAATACATCTTTTCAAGTCAGTGTTTTCACTGTGGAACTTGTCTTAAACATAAACATCTCAGTGGAAAAAATGTCAACCTGGAGTTTCTCTTGTCTAGTTGTGGAGACAATAGTCACTCTCGTATCTGAGAAAGGTGTGACTCTCTCATCATTCTACCTAGAGAGTTTCAGTCTATCAGGGACAGCTAGTAAACAGATGAATCCCTATCACCATGTTCTAAGTCCCACAGCTGGCTGTGAGTCCACAGAGGAGTGAGAAAGGGATCCAGACAGAGCAGACACTTACTGCATGGCCTGTATAACATCAGGCAAGGGCCACATGGATTTTTATGCTAATAATAAGCCTGTGAGGATCACTTCAGCCTTTTACAGATGAGAAAACTTAAGCTGTTTCACCCTCATGCTGCTCACAGTTCCAGGATGATTTGCTCCCACTTCTGTTGTCTAGTGAATTCTTCATCCTTCAAGATCTAACTCAAGTGTCAGCTCCTCCAAGAAGCTTTCCCTGGTTTTCTGACTGGTCTGATGCTCTTTTCTATTTTCTAATAACAGCCTGTTTATTTCCCTGCCTCTTTCACTATATTAAAGCACACACACACAAAAAAATAGTGTCCATTTTTGTTTGCCCACCTCAAGCACAATACCCAGCACTGCCCAGGTAGTAAGTGACAGAGCCCAGATTCAAACTGTCAGTCTGAAGCCCATGCTCTCTCCTGTGTACACAGTCAAGGACAGCAGAGATGATTTGAAGAGCATCACATCACAAAGTGCAAGATGATTCAATCTGAAGTGATCTCAAGCTGAATGTTCATCTGAAGGACAGAGAAGAGGGCAGCTTCCAAGAACTTAAGCCAGAAAAACCCAAAATCTTCCCAGACGGCCACTGATGGAAAAGAACCATTTTAGACTCTTGTGAGGCCCTGGAAGGCTGTGACATTTACAGAAGCCAGTGTATACCTTGAGCCTGTCACTGACACAGCATGTGACCTGATGGGCGAGGAGCCGTGAACTCCGCTGGGATGGCAGCTGTCCTCCCCCACAGCCATGCCATCTGAAGGAACCTGACCTTCCCTCCTGCTCCGGCCTTCCAGAAACAGACCCAAGGGCCCTGCAGCTCTCCTTCTTATTCTGCTTCCCATGAATCTCAGGGAGACGGTGCCTTTCACTCCACCCCACCCTCAGATGCCACCAGGCCTAGAGCTACAGGACAGACAGGAACAAGAATGTCCCGCACACCTTCATCAGCCCAGAGTCCCCAGGGTGTGGAAGCTGTGCTTGTCTGGCTCTGCACAGGCTGGGGTAGAAAGGGACATGGGGGTGGTATTTTAGGTGATATGGAGGTGAATCTTCTAAAACATTACTAGTTCTATATTTATGTTGACTGTTTCCATCTGTTCACATTGAGTAACTGAGCTTCCATTTTTGTGTGGCATTATCTTCCTAAAAATAGATATTTAAGCTTTTAAAAAAGAATAAATGACCTAAGAGAAGGTTATACTCAATATAAATCTTGAGTGTATAATTAATCTGCAAAGAGGTATGATACTTAAGAAACATCGATGATCTGCATAAAAATATACAAATACGGACTTTGGAGAACTCACAAGTTGTTTCAAGAATAAAATGAGATACTGTGAGTGAGATTTGAAATGTAAAGCACATTGTTTTTATTATTAATAGTAATGAAAATTAAGACTATCAGAATATGCCTTGACTACTACTCATTGGTGAGAATGGTACATTCTGAGATAAAATGAAATAGCGAGTTCAAGTTTGGCTTTAAAAATGTGTTTTATTTCTACCGAGTCAGTGACCCAGAAGAGGTGGGCTACTGCATAACCACATTTTTAAAAACTAAAATTTGAAAAGGCAAATACATGTTACACAAATGCATTTTGGTTCTCTGCCCCTCATAACGACGAGGGGTTCTTAGAAATAAATAGCTTTGCTTTTAGGAAAGGTGGAAAACAATGACTTTGGTGACAAAAGTGTTTCTCAGTGGAAAATGTGTCCATCCTCACATGTAGACGCTAAAGCGTCTCTGTTGGTGACATTGCTGTCAGCCTCGCTCCTCCCACTCCTTGTTTCTCATAGCCACGCAGGGACCACAGCTGGTACCTCAAGGCACTAACCTGGTTTCTACTCCAAATCCGAAGTCAAGGTTTTCTTCGTGGCTTCTCTCGGGTCCTGCAGCCTGTGCCCCTGTTCTGCCTCCTGACGCCCCTGCTCCCTGGCCCTATGCCCTCTTGTCTCTGCAGCCACTCCGCCATGCCCAGTGCCAGAAGCCCGGGAAACACCCCGTTCCATAGTCCACACAGCTCACTCTCTTAGCTCAGGCACTGGTTTTTATCAAAGTTAATTTATCTGATGGGGATTTTCCCAGGAGCTTTGCTTCTCTCCTACAACACACCTAAGGAAAGTCTTTCTAATTCCTGGGCCTCCTGTCCCCAGCCAGGTGCCGCCCATGTGGCTCATGGCATCTCAAATAAGGAAGTGGAGATGGCAGCCTAGACCAGTCTGAATCTGAATCCAGAGCCCAGTCATCACAGGCTGGCCCTTGTCAGATCTTCAGGCCCTCTGGGTTACCAGGAAGCAGAGCTGCTGGGCATCTGCCAGGAGCATACCGAGGAGTGATTTCTAAAGTCGCTGAGGGCATCATGGCACTACAGGGACGGGGCAGGGGGCAGCAGTCTATGAGAAGACAAGGCTCTGAAGCTAAAACGTCACAGGTTGGATCTGAGAACCTGACCTCTCTGAACCAGCTTCCTCACCCATGAATGGAGATACATAAGACCTCTGGCCCAGTGGTAGCAGTTCCAGTTACTTACTACATTGTAAATGTTGCAAGGGAGGGGTTGTGTCTGGCCTGAACACCATTGTAGGTCATGTACTTAAGGGTTTAGCCCAAGCCAGGCCAATAGTAAATACTCTATTAAGGACAGCCACTGCCATACACTGGTAGGGACACACCAGTTGTCTGTAATATTTAATTTTCTGAATTGGTTAGTAAATAGCCACTGCTCTGGACCAGAGTGTCCCTCTATCACCCCAGCCATGGCTCCTCTAGAACCTGCCACAGCTCCCATAATCCACCCTGATACATGGAGGTGCTCCATACTGGCTTCCATTCCGAATGCCTGGTGCCCTACTGGTTGTCACATAGTCTTAATATCACCCCCTGCCTGCCAGCAGTTATCCCTGTGGTACATAGCACTGTGCCTGTAATGTGGTAGATGCTCAAAAAGTATTTGTTGACTAATCAACGAATAGGATACTTTTTGCTAATTAGTGTATATATAACTGTGTATAGAGTTCATCAGTAGAAATTTTGCGTAGGTCTGTCCCTGATGTTTACCAAAACCAAAACCTCTTAAATCTCTGAGTAACAAATTGTAAGTGTGTGTGAGTGTATGTGTGTGTGTGTGTGTGTGTGTGTGTGTGTGTGTGTGTTGAGGGAGGACCTATTAAGAAAGAGTGGCCCTGGTACTTAGAACTACAGAATTCTCACCAATGTGAGGAAGTTGCTTAGCAACCTCATCCTCAGCCAATAAAAGCAAAATGTCACACACATCTTTCTGATTGACTAGACAGGGGCAAATGGTGTGGTGTTCCCACCCCATTCACTCCTGCGCCAGGGCAGAGAGTTTGCTGTCCCATTAGCAACCCTCTTCGGGATGAAATGGATACTTGTACTGAATCACTGATAATGGTTAACACTCACCCAGAGGGGACAGAGGTAAACACTTGCTATTTCTAAGAATCAGCTCCCTCCATCCCAAGTCAGGGAGCACATGACCCTATCCACTCTGCTCTCCCACACCGATGATGGTCTTACACGCCCAAGCTTGTGTCCTTCACTCCAGAGGGATGGGTGCATATGCCAGAGAACCAGATAGTATTCGAACTCCTTGCCTGTCTTCCTACATCCTTTCCCTGCTTGGCTTGCAACATGCAGACCAGCTGCTAAGTGAGGTAGGCAGGGATCTGCCAAATGAAGCATTTTAATGGACACTTTGATGTCACCTCCTCCACGTCCAGCAACAACAACAGATAATATTTGTTAAGCAATTACCATGAGCTATACATGGTTCTAAATACTTTATGTTGACACATTTCCTACCTACGAAGCTGAGGTTGGTACTTTTATCCCTACTGTACAAGTGTGAGACCCGGGGGATGGAGACACTGAACAACTTGCTCAAGGGAGCATGGCTAGTAAATGACATGGTGTTGGAATCTCAGGGGAAAGCTACAGACCTGGATTTTAATCCCAGCCCCACCACATACTGTACTGGCTTTGCAACTCCTTAGAGCAGTTACTCAATTACTTGTACCTGTGCTTTTGTCTGTAAAAGACATTTATTCTGAAAATCTAAAATCTGGACAAATGATAGGGAACTTTCTAGAAAAAGCCTACACAAAATGTTGTTTCTTCCTGATACATTTGTAACCTAATAATAAGATGGGGAGAAAAGCTTTTAAAACAATATTGCTCCAATTTGTCCGCAGTTATGTGACTTAAAATATCCCTGTTGTATTGAGGAATAAGTTGCAAACTTTGGTAAAGTTAGAAAATAAACCAATCATTCCAAAATACACACACACACACACACACACACACACACACACCCCAAACCCTAACTTGTAGTTTTCTTGGTACATATACAGTAACTATTTAAATTTTTCATTTAGAAGAAGTGTTTATTTTAAAAAATAAATGATTCCCTCTTGTAAGTCCCAATTGGCAAGCTGCAAATTCCATTTAAAGAATCGAAAACTCAGACCATCCCAACACTATGGGAACTTGACCATGGTTCCCCTTCATATCTCCCCTGGCCCAGTCTCGTCCCCTTCCTGCCCTTTCTCAGGATTTTAACCCCGGGCACTTTCTCCCTAGGACCCTCCCCATCCAAGCCCCAGCTTTGGTTCCTTCATCCGGGCTCCCAGCTCAGCCCTACTTGTTCCCCAATTCCTTCGCAGGAGCAGGTGGGCACTCAGATCCAGAGTTGCAGGATACATTTCTTACATTCGATTTGTATTTCCAAAAGCACTTTCACATATCTGAACTGCACAACCACGGAGAAATCAGCCAGGAAGGTATGTCACAGGCGCAGAGCTCGGCATTTTAACCCGTGTGAACACGGAGATACGAGACCCTGGGTACCCAGGGCGTGGGGAGCAGAAGGGGAAGCTGGGTCTGAACGCGAAGCCTCTCAACGGGGTCAAGAAAGGAGCAGGGAAGGGAGACGCTCCTTCGGCCCCGAGGCTCAGCCCCCAGGGCCTCTCACAAGGAACCTGAGGACGCAGAGATGCAGCACCGGAGAGTCTGACACCTGCATGTGCCCAGCAACCGCCCCCCCTCCCCGCGCGCGCGCACACACACACACACCTGCGTGTGCCCAGCCCCCCCCCGCGCGCGCCCAGCAACCGCCCCCCCCGCGCGCGCACACACGCACACACACACACACGCGCGCGCGCCCAGCAACCGCCCCCCCCCCCGCGCGCGCGCACACACACGCACCCGCACCCACCCCGCAGTCAGCCAGCCTTTCAGAGCCCGCAAGGGGCAACTCCACCCATCCCTACGAAAGGAGGGCTGGCGGCTGGCCGGCTGTTCAGGGTGGGGGCTGGGGTCGCTTCTTCCGGTGCTTGGGTGAGAGAAGGGGAGAGTGGCCTCCCTTCCTCTCTCTCTCTCTCCTCCACTCCCCGATCTCCTCCACTCCTCCATCTCCCTCCTTCCCTAAAATCAGTAATGATGGAGGTACAAAGAAGGCAAAGATTGATAATCAGCCTCATTATTACCAGTATTATATATAATTATAGCAAAACCTCACTCATTTGGATGAATTGAGAGAAAAATCAGTCTAAATTCATGACAAGTTGGCAGATTACTTTTAAATTACAATTTTATTACTTCTAAGTAACACGTGAAGAGTTTGTGTTTCAAGTACCACAAGCTAATGGTTATTAAGTGGGGATTTTATAAAATCTGCTTTAAAAGACTCTAGTAATTAACACTCGGTTAATATGCTAATGTGATCCTACTATGCTTTTTAAATTGCTTGAAAACAGATGTAACTTAAATAGGCTCAACACTTCTATAATCTTATTTGCTTAACAACCTATTGGGGGTGTTGGGGGGGGGGTGAATGAGCAAATACAAACTAGTTCATACCACAATAATTTAATCGCCATTCCAAGTTAATTATGTCATAAATTAATAAGGCCATATTGTTTGGCATTAAAACCAGACTTTGAGGACTTGAAGAACCACCTCATTTTATAGAAGAAAAAGATAATCCCAGAAAGGTTGATGACTTGTTCAAGGCCACAAAGCCAGGATAAAAGCACTCTGTCTTCTGGCTCCCAGGTCCAAGTTTATTCCGTCCACTGCACACTGGCCTTGCAGTTGTACAGTTCTTTATAATTCTGTGCTACTTATTTCCATACTATTTGGTTCACTTAAAAACTATTTGTTGAGTGCTTATGATGTGCCAGGTCCACGGTAGGCACTGTCAACAGTGGTCCCTCCTGGAGGCCACTGTCATTTCATTCAGTCTTCAAAATGGCTCTGTGTTTTCACAGAGTTGTCAATACACCAGGAATTACCCACATTAGACAGACTAGAAAATTGAGGTTCAGAATGATAAGGTGGCCATCCCAAGGGCTTGTTACGAACTTTCTAGTCCAGCACAGTTTCTGTGAAGCTCTCTGCATGTAGTTAATGGCATTTTGCTTGCACACCACCTTTCCTACCCAGGACCAAGTCACAAACCTTGCTGGCACGGGTGAGTGTCATGCCATCCGTAACACAGGAGAGGCACCAGGGGAGTGGGGGCCCCACTGACAAGGAATAGCCGTCTGTCCCTTTAAACCAGTTCTGTGTAGTGTACACCATGTACCAGTCAGTCCAGCAAGACAAATGCCAGTGAGTGTTTCAGGCACTTGCTGAGGGTGCCCCCACGCCTTGTTCCTGGGGTCCTTGAACACCAACCCCATCCACACCCAGCTCTTGAATCCACACGCTCACTGCTTTCACTGTCTCTGGGCTTTGCGTCCCTCTGGTCTCCGAGCCTCTAGACATAGGCTGTCTCCCAAAGACGCAGTCATCTTAAAACACAGTGAGCCACGTCTCCCGCACTGGGGAATACACACAGCATCGTTTGTTCTCAGGTTCTAAATACCTGCATTCCTGGGATCCATTCACTTAACCTGGGCCCTAAGAAACATTTCCAGAAATAACTCAACTGCAAAGGTTTGCAGACTCCAGACTGTGTAATAGCTTTCACATCCCTTAAGTGCAGGGCATGGGCCTTAGCTCCTGGTCCCACAGAACCCTGCACTGGCCAGGTGCTCAGACACCGTGTGCTGATTGGCTGATTGGCAGACATCCCCAAGGCAGTCTGGGAGATTCTTTCCTTGCTGGTGACCTCTGACCTTTGCTCTGCTCCCCACACTGCTGGGCTGATAAAACGTGGGCACCATGAGCCCCAAGCCCTCCAACAGCATGTTTCTTGTGAAACTGGTGACCAGTGAGAGAAGGGACAAAGGAGAAGTCGAGTCACAGAAATGATACCCAGGCTACCAGCCTAGGAGACACATCCCCACATATTTAAGTACGCTCTCTGCTGCTCCTCTGCTTCCTGTAAGTGCTTTTTAAATTAAAGATCACAAGCCTTCCAATTTTTAAGTTCAGATGTGGAATTCTGAAATCCCGTCTGGAGTCTGAGTTGAGCCTGAACCTAGAAGTCCCTGCTGCTTCCCTCGCCCTTTCTCAGTCTCTGCTGAAGGCGGCCAGGAGCTCCCGAGAGTACGGGGGTGGGAGGACCCAGATCAGGGCTCTTTCCACTCGATCTCCTGAGAGAATGGACTGATTTGTTGAGACGTATTTTCTGTAACTGGTGCAGAAACCACATCTTACTGGTTTCACTTTGTCAGCATCTCCTAGTGCACAATCTGTCACTTTAGGAACAGGCAAACCTTCCTGGAAAAAAAATCTGTGTACAAAATTCTAGCTGAATTTAGTACCACAGTCTCTAAATGTTCTGAAATGGGAAAGGGGAACTAACTTTTACTGTGCATTTACAGTTTCCCAGGCTTTATATTATTAAATCCCTATGCGGTGGAGGTTAACTCGGACCCTGTGTTGTTGGTATTGAGTTATTTTACCGAAGTGTGGGGGAGGTTCTCTGTGGCTTAGCCCTCTCTCCTCTTCCTGTCACCCCAGGTGGCCCTCTGGAGCCTCAGGGAAACCCAGTTTGAAGACCACAAACAGCTATAGGTCCTGGGCAAGCCACATCTATTTCCCAAGTGTCCTCGTATGTAACTGAGGGGTCAGATGACCCACAGGCCCCTCTGTATAGCTATAAAGATTCAACTCAGGGATGGAAAAGCCAGGGCAAGAGCTAGTGTTAGAAATTACTGCTAACTGGAGAACAATCAGAAATGATCATAAACTTCTCCTGAAGGATCCCCTTGGGGCTGGCAAATTGCCTGGGACTCAGCACCTCCCTGTGCATTAGTTTATGAATTTTCATGCATTAACAATGGCTGCTTTAGTACGAGGACAGAATTGAGCACTTGAAACAGGGGACAGGTAGCCAGCAAAGACTAAAATGTGTACTATGTGGCTCTCCACAGACCAAGTTTGCAGACCTCAGATCCAGAAGGTAAAATTGGGTTCCATGCTTTAGAATAAAGCGGGATCCACTTCCAAAATGTTTGACCTTTGTTTTATTAGCCTTTTCAAGGGCCCTGACCCTCTGCCCCCCACCCCCAAGCATTTTATTCATTTGCTGCAAGTATTTGTGTTCAAAAGAAAAGAAATGCATGTGATCCCTAAGTAAGCTGTGTGTGTACTCTGTACACACAAAAGCACAGAGTAAGAATGGAGTATGCTAGTCATTCTTACACATCATTCACCCATGGGGGGCAGATCTGGGGCTCGAGCCCTCCTTTCCCCACAGCAGGCAGCAAGCACATGTAGGGCTTCAGTACAGCAGCCCTGACGACCTGGACCTAGATCCCAGGTCTGCTCCTTTGCAGCTGGGTGACCCTGAGCAGGTCACTCAACCCCCCCTGTGGCTCACTGTTCCTGTCAGTGAAATGGGGGTGGTGAAAGTAGCACCTCACCTCCTGGGGTCCTTGAATATATTAATGAGATGGTGCATGTAACACCTCTGGGAAAGGCTTTGGCACATAGTAGGTGCCTAATAAAATGCTGGCTATTCTTTTCACTCTTTTGTGAAGATCACAGAGCCAAGCCCTGGGTCAGTGTCATGGGAGCCACCCGAACCCAGGCATTGTAGGAAATAAACTTCTGACATTCCTGGGCCTCTCAACTAAGAAGAAAGTCTTCTGCTCTCAACTAAGAAGAAAGAGCTGGGGCGCCCCAGCCCCGGGGTCTGGGGGCTGAGTCCTATGGACTTGCACCGCCTACATGAGGAGGGGAGGGAAGAGGTGGAGCATTCACAGTACTCCAGGCACAAGTTCTTCCCCCAGTTGCTAGTCAGCTCTGTATCTCTTCGTAAGATTGTAAATATTTCTGAAAATAGTTTATATTAAATATGTTCCTTCCTAAATCTCATAAACAGTCACTCCTCCCTCCATAAATCCTAACCACCCACCACTTAACACCCATGGAAGGTCCCGATTAGCCACCCACACATCTGCAGAGGGAAAAATATGCTATTGTATACACACACACACACACACACACACACACACACACACACCCTCCTCCTTCATCCACACACATCCTCCTACCCCATCACCCACACACACACACACAAGCCCAATAGACACTCAACTCCCTCATGTCTCTTCTTGGGTGAAAAAGGACTATTCTACAGATGGTCAGGGCCAGTTGGGCAGGACTCTCACAAACCAGGAGGCCCTCAGAGGAAGCCACCAATTAATTCTCCACAGGTCACTGTGGCCCTTGAGTGACGGCTAAGCTGTCCTGCGTTTTATGTCTCAGAGGACAGGCTGTGAGTTTGCAACCCGTGCACAGTGCTGAGGCTGCACGGGGCTCCTGACCCCACGGAGCTGTGCTATGCCTGTGGCTCCCAGGACAGGTCTGTGGCCCAGAGAGGCCATGAGCAGCAGCTTGACAGAGCATGGCCCCTGCAGCCAGATGCCTGGTTCCCATCTTGGCTGTGCCACTTTCTAGCAGTGGGACCTTAAACATGTTACTTGCAATGCCTCAGGGCCCCCCTCTATAGAGTGTGATAACAATGGTACTCATCCCTATGAGGGAGGTTGTCCTGAGTTTAAATGAGCTGATAATGGTCAAGTACTTGCAGACTGGCTGGCCCTTGGCAAGTGCTGGGCATGCTTGTGAGGTGGCAGGAGCCTCCCCACTGAGGATTACTGCACAATTGGATGGGGGATTACAGGCTTTGTTGGCCATCTTCTTAGAGGCCACAACTGTCTCATCCAGGCAAACAAATCTCTTCCTGAGAAGCGGGCAAAGCCGGGCCCTGGCAGAGCCGAAAAACACAAGGGCTCTCATCTTGTCACAGGACAGGGCCAGAGTGGGGAGAGTAGGCACAGCGTGGGGCCACCACCACCTAGCTAGTCATCAGCCTTTGGCCAGTCCCCCCAGCATCTTGTTCACTGATGGGATGTGGTCTGAGTGCTGGTGAGCATATCCCCAGACCCAAATCCCAGCTGTGGTTTCCTGAGAGTGACACTGCTTCCCCAAAGGTCCCCACACAAGTCACAGGAGCCCCGTGGTTCCACTTGCTAATATGTAACAGGGCAGGGGGTGCACCAAATAAGTTCCTAAGTGCAGCACAACTTGCTGCAATGCTGGATTGGGGCAAGCGCAGTTAGAGGCTGCAGGTGACACTCTCTCCAACCCGCAGCCTCCCAGGTCCCTGCAGGTGGCCCTCCGGCCTCCCTCCGGCCTCCCTCCGGCCGCCTCCCACTGCAGGTTCGCAGACAGACCTCCCTGCACTGGGGCCCTGCCCTCTGGCTCAGTCTCAGCAGCCTCTTCCCTGGCGCAGGAGAACAAAAGGAAAAACATCAACAGAACTAAACAAAGTAATTGTTCTCCTCCCTCAGCAATGAGGAGACACAGTAGCCTCAGAGGAAGACGTTTAAACACCATGGATGACCCTTTCCCCTCCTGCTCCAGATATCAACTTACTTTCTCTAGGTTTCGCCCGTGTTTCCTTTTACCTCAAACCTAATTACGAAGACCCATGCCCCCACAGATACAAAAACCGAAACCAGCAAAGTCTGTGGGTCTTCATGGATTTAATTTTATCTCCTCGGATTACTAATTTGCAGTGATGTTTGGTTTTTAATCAATTTGCATGTTAGTACTTGAGTAAAATGGAGGGAAGGAACATACTAGCTTTTATTGAATACCAGATACATGGACAACACTAGTCACTGTTTTTTCGTCTGTTAGCACATTTAATTCTCACAAGACTCCATTTTACAGATGAAGACACCGAGGCTCTGAGAGGTTCAGTATGTTGCCTAAGGTCTCCCAGTTAGTAAATGAAAAACTAGGAAACAAAGTCCTTTCGTGCTCTTGTTACTATAGCAAATTGAAGGAATATTATTATTATTAGGTTTGAGTCAGGAGCTTTCTGGAAGGACTTTCCCACTCAACCCTACCTAACCTTGGACCAGTCCCTGCATTCCATGACACCCCCGTTTACATGTCTATACAATGAGAGGTCTGAGATGCTCTTTGAGGTCGCCATGGGTGCCAACATTCCAAGATACCATCAAGCAGCCCCCCGTTGAATTTTGGACTAGGCCTTCTTTCTCCAGCCTTTATTTTAGGTATCTCCTAAGCCCTTTTAATCACCCCTCTGTCACAGAGGGTCTCCTTGGCATTCATGAAGCCATAACCTCACAGAACTTGGGGTCCTGAGATCTCATGGATAAGCACCTTCTTCAGACAACTGAACTCAGAGAGAAAAGGAAGAAGTGCTGCTCAGCTGTGAATGAGACTAAGATGGGAGAGGAGAAGGCTTTTCACACCCAGGACCCAGCTACCTAGCTATGAACTGGAGATCAGATGTCCAGGTCACAGCCTTGGCCACCACGCTCACTGGGTCATGTCACGAGACTGGCCCCAATGACCTAAACACATCCATAGCCCCTCACTCACTGCGTCCAAGCAGCAGTGTGCTCAGTGCCTCAAATCCGACACACCCCATAGCATTACAATGTGTCTGTCTGAGAGATAAGGCTACCTGATCCAAGTGGCAGGGACTAAGTCTCATTCACATCTGTGTCCCAGCACCTAACAACATTCTTGGCTCATAAAAACCAGCAAAGCGCCCTGAATGAATGAGCAGCGCCCCCCCCCGCCCCCCGCCCCCCTGGGGCAGGAGCACATGCCCCTTCTGAGGTCCCACCACACCTCAGAGGGTCCTGCCTGGCACAGTAGGCATGCTTTGCTCCCAAGCCTTCAGAGGAGTTGTGCCTGTGTCTGCACAGAGGCCAGGAGAGCGCGGACTTTTCCATTCTCAGGACCGATGAGAATTTCTGTTTTGTCCTGCTGGCCAGTGCCAGCATCACAGGGCAAAGCTCCCCTCTGGCTCCCAGGACAGGAGCTACAGGCCACCAGCTGACGAGTGAGAGGCCAGTTGGTCAGCTGTTGGTTCCATTTACTCAAAGCTGGGCGACTGTGCTGCTGCTGTCACTGAATCCAGAGACCTTGGGACGAGTGTGCCTGGGCATTAAGGCAGCCCCTGTGACATGTGACGGGCTACCCTGCCTGGCTGGGGGACTGAGATCTCAGATAGCCCATTAGAGCCCAGACCCCCACCCCCAGGCCTCACCCCTCAGAATGGAAGTGATGGCAGTGGACCCTTGCAATGCAAGCGGGGGCAGCAGCAGGGGAGGGGACCGGAGGCTATTAGCAAATCAAAAGGGAGGAAGGGAAGCACTGTGGCAAATTAAAGTGTTATGTTTTCTTTTTAAAAATCCAATTACAGGGAAATCTGCTTTTAAATAAAACAAGCATGCTCTCCTTATGACGTGTCCCAGGGATCCTTAATGTAGGTAAAACCTTTTTACTCCCATTTTTTTCTCATTGTGAGTAGGATAATAGGTACATCTTAGTGATTTCCCTTTAACTCTTCTACTTCACACACACACACACACACACACACACACTGGGTGTGACAATGCTCTTGTTCTAGCTTTGTCTCAGACATATTCCCACACATGTGGGTTTAGACACGCTCCTGAGAATGTCCCCATAGCCTCTCCTCTGTTCAGTCTGATGTGCAAGTACGTCCTCACCTACATTGGTCTCTCCCCTCTTATGCACACACGTGTGCACACACGTGCACGTGGAAGCACACTATGCGTGGAAACATGTATGATTCCATACTGATCCAGTTATCCGCATTTCCCCGTCTCCTTTCAGTCTCCCCGGACGGTCCAGACAGTGAAACACTTACCGCCAAAGCCTGTGGGAAACTTCATGAAGTGAGAATAATTCCCATACATGTTTACTCTTCAGTTCATAGTCCTCCGGCGGCGTCTTCTCGGGATCGCGGCCTCCGGGCTCCCAGGCGCAGCCGGGATCCCTTCAACTTGGGCTGCCGAGCGTGGTCATCGCCGCCTCGCAGCCGGGAGCTCGGGCTGGGCCAGCCCTCCGGGATTAGCCAGGAATCCGCCTCTAGATGGGAGCGTCCACATGGCGCGCTGGCGGCGGCGGCGGCAGCTGGTGCCTGTCAATAATCACGCACGCCCCGCTCCGCCTGCCGCCGCGCGCCGCCGCCGGCTGCGACCCTGTTGCTAGTTTGATTAACTCGGGGCTGAGCTGCCGCGTGTGACGCTTCCAGCTCCCTGCCCGTCCCCAGAGGTCCCTACCGGTAGCACGATCTATTATCTAGGAAGCCAATCGATGTGTGACCGCCCCAGAGTAGGTCAGGAGAAAGGGGGAGGTGGCAGGAGATGGAAGACTCTTTAGGGGCCTTTTCCTTGACTTGCACCCACAAAAATCAATGGGGTTTTATGAAAATGCGTTTTCTGACTCAGGCTGCTATCTATCCAATGCATTTGGTGTTGGATCCGGAAAAGGCGGGGGGAGGGGCAGGAGGGGGGACAGGAGAGAACAGAGCCCTCACAAAATCAGGAAAGTGTGGGACTGGATTTGCAGCGGTGGAAAAGTAAAATAGAGTGGCCCTTGTTTAGGTGGGGCTCTCCTGCAAGCGTGGCCAGAGGCGTTTGGGCTCTAAGCGTTGCTCCCATTACAGGGAGGGAGGAAATGCTGGCTCGAACGTGGTGGTCATTCTCTGACCATTCACTGGAGAATGCATTCTCCTATATTCCACTCTATAGGGCCAGCTGCTCAAAAAGCGCCAGCAAGCCCCCCTGACGGACTCTCTTGGGTGGAACTGACCCACAGATCAGAGTCTAAGTACCCCTTTGATGTTTGGGTCTGTAATACAGCTTTCCGCACAAGTCACTGCTCAGCCTATACTTGAATACTTCCAACAACAGGGAGCTCACTACAATCCCATTCCATTTTTGGAGAGCTCTTACCATGAGAAAGTTTTTTATTGAGCTGAAATCCGTCCCTTCTCCCCGCAGCTTCTGCCCACAGGTTCTAAGCTACTCCTTGGAGCCAGACAAGAGAAGCCTGTGGGGACTGTCACAGTGGGGTCTTCTGAAACTTTCGACACAAGCTTCCCATACCCACAGTCTACCTTCTCTAGCAAATCAATCATTGCATGCATCATTGAGTGTTCAAGTGTATTCATGATCTATCCTTTCTCTATGAATGTACTTCAATTTACAGAGATACCCTCATGGCGAGGAAGACGGTTGGCCAGAGGTGGAAGCAATACTCCAGATATGGTCCAAATCTTCTCCCCATGTGTTGGCAGAGCAATGAGGGTGCTGTCAGCACACTCATGAGGGGTCAGTGTCATGCACTGAGCTCTGAGGGGCTGACACAAGGATGAGAGGGCTTCTCCTACTGTGACATGGACAGAGAGAGCCAGAGAGGTGAGTCAAATCAGGGCTCCATGGGAGAAAATCAAGATTCAAGTGGTAGGAGGAGCAGGAGCAGTCAGAAGCAAAGGTGGGTCAGAGCCCAGGCTGGTCAGCAGCGGGTTAGGAAGACCCAGACCGGTGCTGTAAGGAGCCTCAGAGCAGCCGGTGCCCTTGGCTGGCTTCTGGGCTCCGAGCACAGGCTGAGAGCCGCTGTGGCTTACCGTGTTCACACACCAACTGACACTGAACCAAGTCAACAGCACCCTGCCATGTTTTATACCTGTGCTCCATCCCATCCTTGGGCAGTCGTCCCACAGTCCTCTGAGGAACACTTGAACCCATCCTCCCAGGTCGTTGGGATCCAGCTTCTTTCATCCCTGAATTCCTTATTTCTCCCCCTACTTCATGACTTCTGAAAATCTGATTAACTGCTTTCCAGATTTTATCCAACTCATGGATAAACATGTTGAAAAGGACCTAGCAAGGACAACGTCTGACAGCATGCCACCAGCAACTTCATGCAGTAGACTTTGTCCCACCATTTTCTAGTTGCTGTATTTTGCCATGTACAATGTGCCCCCCTATATAAGGCACACACATGTTTTTGACCAAAACTTTCAGGGGAAAAAATATTTCATTTTAATGGAAGATTTTTATTTGTTTATATTTAAGTACTTATATTTTGTATTATAAAGGAACTTTAGCATTTATTTTTTAACATATATACAAGAAATTTTATGTAACTAATGATTATTAATACAAAACAGTTCATTGTTTTCTAAAGTTACACTTATAACTCATAAGCATAAATAAAATAATTAAAAACATTTATATAGATACAGAATTAATACTACCCATGTGTAATGTGCATCCTTATTTTTCCCTCACATATTTGGGCAAAAAAGTGCACATTATACATGGCAAAGTATGGTATGTATCCCAGAGAGGTTGGCTCTGAGGAGACAGCACCATCTCAGAAGCCAGTCCCAATCCCACTGCTTACAGCCTCACGATGTTAGATACTGAGTCTCCCTGGGCCATGATTACTGCATGGGTTTGTTGTGAGGATCAAATGAGTCCACACATGTTCATCACCTAGAATACACCAGACTCACAGTAAATGCTCAAGGTGTGCAAGCTCTTGTCATGATGATGATGATGATGATGATGCTATAACATAAGCAAGTTTACTCCTTATTTCATTTTTCTCATTTGTAAAATGATGGACCAGGGCTAGATGTGTTCTAAAATTCACTTCAACTTTAAAATTTAGTGCAGATTAATTATCTAGTTTCTCCACAGAGGTATGTGAGCAAGTGTCTTACTGAAGTACAAACATGATACATTTTTTTCATATACCCTTAGACAAGGAAGCAAGTTGTTCCAACACAGTTGGCCTTTGGTCAACCAGTGCTGGTGAGGGTTCTTCCAAGGACTCAAAAACCATTTTTTTAAAAGCTCTCTCTAGAGCCTGTCCAAGCTCAATGTCAAGGTGACTTGTTGATAGTTTGTAGTGGACTTACCTTCCTCCTCTTTTGCTAAGTCCTTGTCTCCTTCTCTTCCTCACAGAATAAAGACCAGATTCCTCACCCTGGCATGGAGAGGCCTCACCATCATGCCTTGACTCACCTTTTGAGCTCTCCGGTAAGTGCTCCAGCACAGTCACCACAGGCCCAACCACACACAGCTCCACCAGGCCAGCCTGTGACCTTAGCAAGCTCTTTCACTCTCTAGGGAATCACCTCACTGAGGTTTCTGGTTTTGTTTTGGTTTTGTGAATCAAATGTGATGAGACTTGTACATGTGTTTTGGGTGGTTTGGGGTTCTTGATTGTTTTATGCTGTAAAGTATACAAATACAAGGAAGAAATACTTTCTTGTTTTTCTTTCTTCCCTTTCTCTGGTGGTCCCTTCTGGTTTGGCTGTTTTGCACACTGTTGGAGTATGGTTTGTTCATTTCAACTTCTGGTTTTTGCTAATGCCCTTTTACCTTATCCCACCTGTTTCCCCAGATAAATTGTTTTCCTACATAAACACTAGAAACATTAGTAAGTGCTCAATAAATGTTTTTACATTAGAAAATGTTTGATGTGCTTATACCAAAGTCATGCCAGCATGTCTTCCCTGTGATACCTTCCATGTGCTTTCACATCCCATAACAAGCTGTAAACTTTGCCTAAAGTACAAGAAACATGGATGTGGCTTTTCTTTTTAATCCACATTTTTTTGCCTGGCACCACCATGTCTTGTCTCAGGCCATTACTGACATAACAACATGATCCTTGCATAAGCCCTTCTCAGACAACCCCACCGACTTCAGTCACTCCAATGTCTCCAGCTGTTACTGAATTCTCACTCGGATGTCAAATGAAAGGCCAGATACTCCATGTCCATAGTGGGAATTAGCTAATTCATTCATGAGGATGCTGAGCTCACTTCTTGTCAAGGCTAATGACCTAGTCCTCTTAACTGATATGCTCTGCTTTTATTAAAGCCATCAGGGCCTCTGGGTAAATGAAAAGAGCATGTATTCTCACTGGTATGTTTGCCACAGAGTCGGCCCAATGTCCTGTGTTCACGCAGGTAATGAAAGGGTAGAGCTTCATCACTGGTCTTGTTTATGTATAATATTTCTATTTTTTGCTTTCGACCAATGGCAAAAGAAAATAATATTTTGCAGTGAACACAAATGAAATACAAAGGCATGTATTTGACAATTGCCAATAGAAATTAGATATAAAATTTAGATACAGATATCTTCACACTGATTATATGAATTAATATTTTTATATTTGTGTAGTACTCTACCTATATAACAGTATATAAACTCTCAATGTGTTTTCCCAAAATTAAAGTTAAATAAGGTAGACTATATTATCCCAATATTATAAATGGGGAATTTGAGACCAAGGCTGTGATGTCAGAGAAGGAAAGATAGCTACTCTAACGAATTGTCTCCCCTTCAGGTGCTGGTCGAATTCAAATGACTTGCCATTTTCCAATGGTGCCACCCCAGTATCCTTGTTCATATATGTGTCCCTTCTACCCCCCTGCTCAGAACAGCTCCCCCTCTTTCTGCTCACTGTCCAAACACTACCTGTTCCTTAAAGCCATTCTCATGGGGCCCTTAGGTGGCTCTCTTTGAACCGTTCTCTCTCTCCTGGACTCCCGCAGTCTGTGCTTGGCACTACTCTTGGGTCACTTAACGTGTTCCTCCTTGTTTTATTATTATGAATGCATCTGAAAACCCCTCTTACTAGATACCAAACCCTAAATGACTGGCAACTAGCCCTGAGTCATTTTTTGTGGCCCCAGCAGCCTTTACAACAAAGTCCAGCACAGAATGGAAATCCAGTGAACGTGTGACTAATGAATGAATAAAAGTACATTGATTATGCTGAGATCTCCTGATGTCACTCCAGGCCACAGGGCATGAGGACATGAGTGTTCCTAGGTTCCAACAGCTTGTACAGCCCAAATTTCATTTTCATGAGCTCCTTTCCTGGAATCACAGATTCATGCGTGGACAGGCTCGCTACCGGCACTAGCACTGTCTGTCAGTCTTGGTGACTGGGATCCTTTGAGGACAGAAGTGAGATGGCTAATTCAGAAAGAGTGCTGATTGACTTAAGAACATTCTCAGCTATTGTAAAAAATGGCTCCATTTCCATAAGGCCTGAGATGTGTCCAAAGACACATGCTCTATCTACAAGGGGTTACCTGTGCCTTTGGAACCAGTGATGTTTGTATCAGAGCAAATTGCTCTGCTCCCTGTGAAACCAGCTGCCTGAGCTAAGTTTGCCTTATGGGAATGGTTCTCAAACTTGTCTGCACATTTGAATCACCCAAAAAGCTTAACAAAATTACAGATGCATTTGTCCACGTCCAGAGATGATTCTGTGGGTCTGGGGTTGTGATCTGGGTTTTGGAATTGTTGAAAAGAACCCCACTCGATTCTGGCGTGCATATTTGGGGACTACTGACTTAAGGAAAGAACACCTTCCTAGAACAAGAAGCTGAGACGGACCCATCAGCAGCAAAGGAGAAAATACTTCCAGGATAATCCCAAGGAACCAATGAGACCCGTTCGGTAGCACATGACTTGGGCTTCTAACCCCGAGAAGCTCCTGCCTGGCAGGAGAGGTGGTGGTGAGGCCATCTGCCGAGCGGGCTTTGCACACACTGACTGCAGGTGTGCTGGAGGTGCTCTCAGCATGACACGCTCACGCTCCCCCCACCCCCGGCTGTCAAAATCTGACCCAGGCAAGCACTACCTGAAGTCCATTTCCTCTGTCAGTCTCCCCTTACAAATAGTGCTTCCAATGTTCTCCAAAAAAACTTGCTTAACTATTTACTATAGCACTAGTTTAATTTCCTTTTGTATCATAACTAGTCATTAAACTGGAATCTTCTGCTTGAGTGTAGGGACAACCTCTTATTCATCTTTACATTATCAAAGAATCCAGCATTTTGCTTTGTACACAGTAAGTGCCCCATAAATGCGTATGAACAGAATAGGCTTCGTTCCTGCTCTCATGGGGCTGCAAGCTACAAGTTTAAGTGCAGCTTATGACTACCTTTAACTCTGAACTAAACGCTGTCATACAATTTTCAGGTTAGGAAGAACACTTTGTGGATGCCTTCCTTGCTTGGTCGCCAGCCCAATGATGACCATGAAACCCTCCCCATGGGCAATGCAACCACAGCTGCAGAGCCCACGGGAACTCTCAGGATGCACAGCTGTGATCATGGTGAGAGCGGAGTAGAGCCAAGACCAGAGGGAAACATCTGGTCCCTCCAGAGAAAGGCCAGCAGTGCAAATATGGACACTCTAGTCCAGGCTGTCCAGATCCAAGGCGCCCCAGCAAAGAGGTAGATGTCACCACTAGACCTCAAGAAGGCCTGTCAAGTCCCTGAGGGGGAGGATAGCAATACTGGAGTAGTAGGCTGACCAAATGTACTATTTGAAATGGGACAGAAAACAACGATATTGTTCTATTTCAAATGGTGCATCTGGTCAGCCTACTGACACCTTGAATTTAGCCCAGTGAGACTAGGCTGACGATACATATCATTTGAAATGGGACAGTCCCATTGTTTTCTGTCCTGTTTAAAACGCTACATCTGGTCACCCTATGGAGTAGAGCCTAGCCCCCAAGACCAGGAGACTATCACATGGATTCCAGTGAACAGACACACACTGAGCTGGCTGCCCACTTACTCTGGATTCTGGAGTGGGTTGTCTACTGGCTGTATGTAGGTATAGATCTGGAGGGTGCAACCCAATCGCACACAGGCCATGCGATCTATTTTCAGATCCCACTTACTCTTGGGGAAGAGGCTCTAAATATACCTCCAGTGACTGCAGGAGGTAGATTATCATCCTGGCAGCTGAGAAGGGTGAGGCAGACAGGGATGTCAGGGACTTCACCATTAGCCTCAGCACAGCCCAAGGCCTCACCACTTGTGGAGCTATATTTACATGAGGGCAAGTGTCTGTTATATTTGACTGGGTTTTCATTTGAGAGCTCCTGGACATGGGCTTTGTATGGCAGTAAAGCCACGATTTGCCCTCTGCAAAGATCCGCTGAGCAAAGCCCGTAGCTGCCACAAGGGCCCTCAGCAATACGACCTTGGTCTATTCCCAGGCATTTGTAGCACAGCAAGGTCTTATAATTATGCAAGCCCCAGTAATGAAATTTCCCATGTTTATAACAGCTCGCAGTCTACAAAATGCTTTTGAACTAATTTGTAAACAGGTGTGAAATATTGTTAAAAGCAAAATCCAATGGGGCAGCAGTCAGAAGGGATGTTGGCTCCTAGGCCATGAGAATGTTATCTTGCTGTAATGGTTTTCTCTATAATGGGGAAGGTCTTTTGAGTTACTGTTCAGCTGAAACATAGCTCTCTTACTGCCTAAAGCCAAACCCTGTATGACCACCTCTATTTCCAGGCAGCGAGTCCCCCATGGGCCAGATGCATTTCGTTTCAGAAGGAACTGAGTGGATTCTGTGCTCACTCCCAGCATTCAGGTAATTCTTTCCGGTAGCAAAATGAATGGAAATAGCTGAAGGTACAGTGGGCCAGGGTGGGGTGGAGGGTGGGGTGGAGGGTGGGGTGGCACAAGGAAGGTTATAAAGTCACAGTGTTTAGCAATATCAGACACAGCTTGAGAAGTCTGTATTTTGTGTATTACGTTAGCCTTAGGAGAGATACGAGACCCAGTTTAGCCACTGTCAACCATGGGACATGACACAAATTAGTAAGTAGAGGAAGACAGGATCTGAGACAGCCCCCCAACCTGGCAGCAGGGTTGCTCCAAGGGCCAGGGCCCCATCTACATCAGGCTCATCTGGGAGGCTTGTTCAACACAGAGACTTCTGGGTCCCATCTGGAGCCTTTGAATCAGAATCTCGAGGGCTGGAGCACGACCTGACACTGTGTGTAGCTTTAACAGGCGAGTCCGATGAGCAATAAAACTTGAGAATCACAGCCTTACACAATAGTGTCTGAAGAAGGCCAAGTCTTCACTGGGTGTGTATGCCCTGTTACAGTGACAGATTTTTCACTGGAGCCTCCTGGTTACGCTGCTAGGCCAGCATTACAGCCTTTTTAAAGCCTAATTGATGTCCTAAGTCACAGCTGCTCCACAGTGGAGTCAGGCCTAGGAACGAATTCCGCTGGCCAAACTCTGTATTCCTTCCATTACACTTCACCTCCCCTCAGACTGTAGTCCTGCACTGCCCACACTTCTGAGGAGACCCAGGCTCTGGTCAGATGAAGGTTCTGGGAAATGGGTTGAGTGGGGTGAGGGGAGGTGCTGCTGGCCTGCAGCTATAGCTTTTGGAAAGACTTTATTGGGAGAAAGTGGGCCCAAAAGACAAGAAATAGTTCAAAGTATTTAGTATGCAGACGCAGGGGTGAAGAGCAGCCCCAGGTCTGCAATTAGATGGATGGAGCTGGGGGACTTGTGGGGGAATGGGGGAGGGCAAATCTAGGAGCAGTTTCCTGGTGCAGTGGCGCACCCAGGGGCAAGTACTCAGACTGCCTGTGACTTCACCCCAAGCAGCTGTTAAGGACACAACGCTATTTCTGAAGTTGCCCAAACATTGTCTCTCCTGGTGGAATTTCAGACACAACAGCAGGCTGAGGCACAGATATTTAGGGACTGGAGCCTTTCTGTCGCCAAATCAAAGCCTACATGTGGGGCTGATATTGCCGCCTCCCACCCCTGCCCTGCCCCGAGGGGTTTGTCTAGGTCCTTTGCCGACCTCAGCCAGCCAAGACAGGAGGGCTGTGACATCCGAGAGGACTTCCCCTTGACAACCTGGCAGGTGAAAACAGCTCCCAAATGCTAAAGCTAAAAGGGAGGAGAGTCCATTAATCCAACACGTAGTTCTTGAACATCCGTTATTTCCTCACCGTTGAGGAATAAGCTCTGTCTATGCTTCATTGAGGACTCAGTCATGCCTGGTAATTAAGGAAAGCAATCAGGGTAAGTGCTAAAAATTTATCACCCTTTCATTGGAGGTGGGCAGAGGACAGTTTTAAACTTCCATTTATTGATCAGTTTGCCAGTGGTAGACCAGCAAGACGCCGTGAGCGCGGCCAAGAGGCAGCCAGCCATGCGAGGGGGCAGGTGGCATCCGCCACCCCCCCATCCGGTGTCCTCCTCACTCACAGCTCTGATGTGACTCCTCACACTAAATATTCTTCATGGCTCCGCCTTTGCCCACAGGGGTATCTACTCTGGGGCCCATGCCACTTTTCCAAGCCCGTTAGCCCTCCCCGGATGACCACAGTTCAGTCCCCAGAAAAGTGCACAGCAGACCCTTGCCCCAGACACAACTTGCACACTCCTTTCTTCCCGCTTTGGCTCAAGCTGCTTCACCCTTCTGGAAAACCATCATCCTCACTGCCCATCCCCTTTCTCCGAAATCCCAGCTTATCCTAAATGCCACCTCTTCCTGTCTTCCCCAGGTAGGCAGTCCCTTCGGGCTCACTCCCTGCTCCGCTCTTTGTCTCTGTATCTCTCTCTCCCTTCCTGCTCCTGAAACTCCCACCCCCGCCTCCCAGCACTGAGGATCTCTCTGTTCAGACCTGCAACCTGCCTAATTAGCCATGTGACCTTAGGCTTCTGTCAGCGTGAAGCATACCCAAAGACTGATACCTTTAACGTGTCCTGCTAAGAACCCACCCCTCACATCCTTTACTTCTTAATTCACACTGTTTCCTTAGCCTCCACAGAGGGCCTGGCCCGGTTGTGATGAGGCAGGGACCTTCTGGGGGCACAAGCATGTCATCTACCTCTTTGGAGCAAAGTCTCTTCCTTAGGGAGCCATCCATGCTGCACCCCCACCCTTCTACCCAAGCCAAGGTCAGAACCTTGGTGTATATGCTCTTATTGTACATCCAGCACACATCACAGTTACAATTAAATAATTGTATAACTGTCTGTTTAACACCTGCCTGTCTCCACAGATAGAAAGCTCCAGGAGGGCAGGGTCCATGCCTCTTCTATTTATCCCTGAATTGTTGGTAGGCAAGAACTAGTTGGTGAATGGATAAGTGGCACTGATCACACTCTGTGCTGCACTGTGCTCTGTGTGCATCATACACGTCTCACCGCCCCCACCCACCTAAGGATCTAGATGTTGAACCCTTCCCCAAAACTTCCATCAGCGCCTCATTTGTAGGAAGTGCTCAAGAAACAAAAGAGAGGGAGACAGAGACAGGAAGGAAGGAAGGAAGGAAGGAAGGAAGGAAGGAAGGAAGGAAGGAAGGAGAAAATAGTTTGCCTACTGGGAAATTAACCCAAAGTCAGTAATGGTGCATCAGTAACATCACATTTGATTCAAAAGCAGACACACTTAGTCCAATAAATCAATAAGTAATTACTGAGCATCCAGTCTGCATGAGGTTTAAATTACTTCTCACCTGTTTGCCTGTCCATCTGTCTGTCCATCTGTACCTGTGCCTGCCCCTCTGTCTGTGTGTCTATGATAAGGGAGATGGCTGTGAAGACAGTGAGGGTCTGGTTTGGTTCTCAGCTTCGCCCCTGAGTCACTGCACGGCTTTGATCAGTCGAACCCTTCTGAATGCCTGTTGCCAGGGTCCTGGGCCTTTATAATGAGCACAGAACTCTTAGTTTATAAGGATACCATGAGGATTGAAAGGAGACATGTATTGGAAATCCTTTTGTAAAATGCGAAGTGTGATAACATATAAAATTATTATGAGTGCATGACGGAAAGAAAAGACCATAAAATGAGATGTGGCCATGAAAGTCTCCGTCACACTAAGCAGTGAGGTAGGCCTGACGACCACACTCCCTGACCTGACAAATCTGTCCTACCCCTGTGACAAATCCCCAAGCCTCCCAAGACACAGCTTCATCATCTTGTCAACTGGGCTTGAGGTGCCTGGCTTCCTGGGAGGGGCAGGCTTCCTAATAAAGAGATTGTCTTAATAATGCCAAGTGCCCAGCTACTATGGTAACGGGCATTACATGATCTAGAGAAGAGGAGCAGCTTTTGATAGGAATAGGGAACCTGCGGATGGGAAAAAAAGGTGGGGAAGTACACAGGATGTGGGTGGAGGGAAATGAGCACATGACAGACACAGAGCAAACACCAAAGGGACCGAGCAAACAGTACTGGAGATTCCTGCCCCTCAGATAGCCACTCCTGTCTGGGCCCTGCTCCCTGCAGGGTATGTTAAATCTCCACATTTTCTGCTGCTCATGCAATTTAGGATCCGCCGTGTACTTAAGCTGGTCACTCCAATGGTATTTTCTTTTTAATAAAAGCACATGCAAAAATCTAGATAAAGCCAGGTTGTGAATTTACAAAAAAAAAAAATAGAAACACATTTTTTTGTACTCACCAAGGGATGAGTTTCAGAAGTTCTCTTGTAACTCAGTGTGGCTTCTTGCTTGATGATGTTCTCTGTGAGTCCTACCAGCGTGGATAACCGGCAAGTCTGTGCACTGTGAAGAGAAGGTCAAGACCAATGCTGGTTTCCATACTGTCAAACTCCATTAACCTATGAAAATACCACCTGTCCATCTGCAGACATGCTGCACAGCATAGCAGGGTACCAATGCAGCAAAAGGCACGGAAGAAGGGCAAGGAAGGGGGTTCCTGCCTCAGGAGTCCATCTCTGTTCCAGAAACTGGACTGGGCACTTGATTCACATTAGTTCTGCCATCTTGGGTTCTGGCCAGCAGGTAGCTCTGAGGTCTTTGGGTTTTCTTCAGAAGAACATCTGTTTGGAGACTTTTTATGATTCTGTTATTAAAAGAGCTTCGTCTTCCAATGGTTCCTAAGTGTCTCCTGTTTAACCTTGCTTTCTTTTTTTAACCTCCTACAAGTTCCCTGGCTATAAATGAGGTCCCAAGACAATCACGATGATGAAGAGAGCTTGGACCCTTCTTGATTTTATCTCATCTATTGGTTTGGGCTCCTTCGGTAAATGGCATTGCTCAAAGCACATTGCGTGTGGCTATTTTTGTGTTTATTGAATACACAGATGTTTTTACTGTTGCCAGGACTAAAGAGAATGAGTACAAAAACAGATTTAGATTAGAAAACTGAAAGGCCCCTTGACTGCCAGGATGTGGGGGTCACTGGAACATAACATCATGGATGGCCAAGAACATTCCCTTTCTATGGTTTTTAAGAAAAGCTAGATTCTTCCCTTCTTCCATTAGTTTAAGATCAAATGTGCCCTACAAGGAAAAAAAAAGAATGACCTACAAGTCTTTTCAATATTTTATCTGATTTTAAAGGCGCTTTGAATGTATTCAAAAATATTCTTTAGACTGGCATATGGCAGGATTGGAACCACGATGAACTGGCCACAAGATTTTAAGGGAATTACTATTTTCCCCTGCAAATTTCTCAATATTTTACAAGTTCTCTATTATCTTTTCCCATTACCTATGACATTTACAATGAGAAAAATAATGTAAATATTTTAAACAAATACATTCTTTAGTCTTCTGAATTGTTTGTTTTTGCTATGAGCATATCACAAACCACAGCCCCTCTCCTGCAAACATTTTCTTTCACAAGGCAAAAAGCTGAGGGAAAACAAAACAAACAAAAAAGCCTGGCATCCTCACCTCCCTGGAAAAGCCAGATAGTTCGAGCCAAAAACCAGGGTTTTATGGGCATCTGCTTGGCACAGTCCCTGAGAGGCCCACTCACCTGAATTACATTAGACTCTTTCATCCCATTAATGAACTAGTCTCTTCAGCTACACCACCCCCTCCTCTCTCCTCCATTCCCTCCCACCCGCGATCATTTAATTACCATCTGCTCTTCATGTCCCTCAAAAGTCACTGAAAAGACACACCATCAAGTGTCTTGGACCATTAAAGCCCATCTCATTCCTCTTCGATCCCGCTGACTTTCCGTATGCCTTTACAGGGTAAAGTGTGCATCCTGAGAAATGAGAAGGCCTGGGTTCAAATCCTAACTCTGCTATTTATAACACATATGACCTCAGGGAATAGACTTACACTCTCCGAACTTCCATAGTCCCATCCATGAAATGTGAATAACCATTGTGAATATGAGAGATTTGTGAAATGATGATGTGTGAAACTAAGAGTTAGGAAATGATGAGAAAACATATGAAAACCATTGACACAAGGATTAGTGCATGGCGATACTCAGTCAAAGTAAGTAAGGTCTACAGCTGTTGCTTCCCTGAGAGGAGTGTTCAACTCTAACACCAGGACCTGTGGTTGACCGGCAGGCCCACTGGCTCCTTTTCTCTCTCCCAAGTAGAACCTTCAGCAGGTTAACCGCCAAGAGGCCTGGCTGACAAGGATAACTTACACAACTCATGACTGTCAACACCCTGCCGTAATCTGGCCACGTGATCAGCCTCAGCAGCAGCACTGGAGGCTGAGCAGTGGGATCATTCTCTGTGCTGAGGCAGATTCAGTAAATGTGGATCGATCAGTGACTGTATTCCAGCTATTGTGCTGGCCCAGAGGAGAGAAGGAAGTGTAAGAAATTGTTCCTGCCTTCTGGAACTCAATTAGACTGACCAGACAGAGTATTTTAAACAGGACAGAAAACAATGGCACTGTCCCATTTCAAATGGGACATCTGGTCAGCCTGCTGACACCTTGAATGTAGCCCCGTGAGACCAGACTGACCACACATCCCGTTTGAAACAAGACGGTACCATTGTTTTCTGCCCATTTGAAAACGGTGCATCTGGTCAGCCTCCTACAGTCTAATGAATAATTTTGATATGGAAACCCAGATTATGCTACACCTCCCTTAAGGTGCTGTCCTCTTTTTCCCTTCATAGCCGATACTTCTTGAAAGTGCTGTCTATGCACCCTCTCCCACCCTACCCCTGCCCATTTGCTCACCCCCCCCCCCATTTACTTCTTAACCCACTAGTCTGGCCTTCACAGTCACCATTCTAATAAAACCACTCTTTTCAAGGTCATCAAAAATCTCTGTTTCAAATTTGAATTAATATGTCTTGGCTATGGTTTATTTGGCAGTGTGACAGCATTCAATACTGCTGACTCTTCCCTTCCTTTGGTAAAGCAGTTTCCTTTGGCCTCCCAGGCACAATTCTCTCCAGATCCAAGAATTCAGAGGCCTATTGAACATCTCCACCTCAATGTTTCACAACCATCTCACACCTGACGTAACCCAACTAAACTCACGGTCTTCTCTCCAAATCTGTGTTTCTTCCAGGGTCTTCCATCTCTAAATAGCATCTCTATGCACCATGTTGCTCATACCAGAAATCGAGGAGTCATCCATGAAACCACTTTCCCCTTCCCCCTCATGTCTCACCCACCATGCAATCCTGTCAGTTCTTCATCTCAATGTATCCCTTGGTCTACCATCTTCTTTTACCTGGACTTCTTACTACAAAGCCTCCTAACTTCTTCCCTGTTTCCACTGTTACTCCCTCCATTCCATTAGCCACATGATAGCCTGAATTTTTTTTTTTAGTATGAATTTTATCATATTACTCCCAAGCTCTAAGTTCTTTAATGATTTATCACTGCACTAAGAAATAACCTCTCTTACAATAACTTGATCTTTAAGGCCCCCATGACCTGCCCTCTAGCTACTTCTTTACCCTAAACTCATATATTCTTGCCCTTGATCACTGTGTCATAGATACACAGGTTGTATTTCAGTGCCTAAAACACACCACAGCCTTTCCTGCTCCCAGCCTTTAAACATGCTATTCCCTCTGCTTGGAAGGCTCATAAGCCAACTCTGCCAGACACCCCTAACTCCTATTTCAGGACCCAGTATGAATGTCACCTCCTCGGAAAAGCTCTCCCTAAAATTGCAATCTCAATTTGGTTTCCCAGCTATTCTCCCTCATAAAACCCTGTTATTTCTCATCAAATATTGTCAAATCTTTATATTTATTTATCCCATTATGTATAGGAGGCTTGCTTCCCTACGACTATAGCTAGCATGAGGGGAGGCACTTAGCCTATGACCTTAGTTGTCTTCCATTTAGGAAAGAGACCTGATAAGCAAACAGAACTCCAGGCCCACAAAGGAAATGTGTGCTGGCTTCAGAAATTAATAAACTTCCTCTTTCATTCACAAAACCATGAGTAGACTTTCAAGGATCACTAGGTAGTTGAGAAAAATCAGCATCACAAAAAAGTCTAGATAAATAAATAAAATACTGACCCCAGAAAAAATGAAACAGAAGAGAACTTTTAAAACAATTCTAATTGGCGTTTTCAGAGAGATTCAGGAAGAGTACATCCATAAAACAAAAATGTTGCTATAATAATAAAATATTCAGGGAGCAAGAAAGAGTTCTTGGAAATTAAAGACACAATTGCTAAAGAAAATGTCAGTACAGCAGCTGGAAGACAAATTCAAAGAAATCCTCCAGAACACAGATAAAGAAGACAGTAAGATGGAAATTTTCACAATTTAAGAGATCTAGAAGATCAATCCAGTAAGAGGACCATCCATTTAATAAGCCAGGAAGTAAATAGAGAGAAAATAGTAAGAGAGAGAAAATAATAAGAGAAAGAAAGAAAAGAAGACAAATGCCTGGAGCTTACAAAAAAATACAAACTAGATCTACCACTCAAACACAGCCCAGTTAAAGTTTAGAAACACCAAAGACAAAAAAAAAAAGTCCTAGAAGTTTAAAAAAAAAATAAAACTGGTTACCTATAAAGCAACACTTACCAGATTGTCATCACTAAAACCACATGCTAGAAGTCAAAGCAGAGAGGAAAAATCCTCTTAAACCTAGAAATCTAGCCAAACCATTCAAGGGGCCAGGAGGAGGGGAGACTTTGACACATGCAGACTCAGAAATCTGACCTTCAACTCATCCTTCTGTAACAATCATTTGAAAGCATACTCCAGCCAAGCGAAACAGAAATCTAAGAGAGAGGAGAACATGAGACCCGGAAGAGTGGAAGTAAGACCCAGAAAACCCAGAAATGAAATGAATTGAAATCCTAGAGTGACCATTCTCTAGAGGGCCTAGAAAAGAACTAAGCACATTAGAAGGAGGACAGAGGTCTTTGAAAACAATACCTTCAGGAGTCAAGGAAATTTTCTGTAACAGTCATTGGAATTAGAAGCTGGATGATCTTATTGATAAGGTAAAAGAATAGCATTGTTCTATAAACAAGAAATGAAAGTAGTTAGGAATACCAGAAAAAAAGATAAAAGTAACAAAGGGCTATATAAAAAAGTCCAAATATTCAAAAATAAAAATGTATCCTGATTCTGAGCATGGATAGGATGTATAAAAACAGCTAATGTTGAGTCTGGGAGAAACCTCCTTTGAATGGAGGAGTTTTAACAATATATGTTAAAAAATAATTTAATGAGGCACATTACATTTTTTAAGAGTTTATTTGAGCAAACATTTGTTTGAATCAGGCAACACCAAACTGGAAGTTCCTAGGGCACCTATCAGATAGGAAATAAGGGAGAGGCTTTTGTAGAGTAGATGTGGAAGCAAAGCAAGGAAATGATTTGATTGGCTAAAGCCATAATAAAATTTACCAGCTTAACCATCTTTAAGTGTACAGTCCGGTAGTGTTAAGTCCTGTTAATCACAAAACAACAGGCCCAAAATGAAGTCACTTATGCTAAGCCCCACATCATCAGACCGAATATTAATTATACTCTCAGCTCTCCCAGAAATGGGATTTAAGCCAGCCCATCAGGAACAGCCTGATGAACACTACTTAGCTCTCTGACTGACAGCCCTGTCATCCCCTAAAAGAACGTAGCTGTGTAATAACCAACCCACTTTTTACCTCCTCTAACTTCCTGGTCTTCGCTCCCTTCTGCCTATAAAAGTCTTTCATTGTGCACAACTCCTCAGGGCTCCATTCTGTCCGCTGAATGGGATGAATCACTGAGTAAAGCCAATAAGATAGTTACCATTTGTTCAGTTGAATGTTGTTGGGTTTTTTTTTAAACAATACATTCACATTGTTGTGCAACTAATCTCCAGAATGCCTTTCATCTTGCAAAACTGAAACTCTGTACCCAGTGAACAACTGCTCTTTTATTACCTACAGGAAACTCAAGAGAAATCACATCCAACTATGTGAAAATGCTGTTATTGCATCCCTTTCTACCTGTGACAAATGACCATTTGGATTCATCCCAATTAACCCTTTTGCTACAATATTCAGATATATCCAAACAGTAATTTCCATATGCTGACTGCAGCATTCGAGTTTACCCCAGGAGCTTAAAAAAAGTTTTCCCTCTACTACAGAGTTCGAGTATATCCCCAGGCACATGAATCCAATGCCAGAAGTTCATGAGTGCTGCCATCAATGTGCAAGAAGAGGAAACACACGTTTGTTTGTCACCTGTCCACCCTCCCAGCGTGCCTTTTGTGCTCTGGTGCTGTGTGGCTGGTGTAGTTATTTTGCATTTCTTATGATAGACTGGAGTTTCTTTATCATTACATTAGTTTTCTCTGCTGTTTATTAAGGAAGTTTTTATTTTATGTGTATTTCATAGCATAGTGAAGTAATAATACATCCCATTATCAACGAATATACTCATGTACAGTTCAATGGCAATGGTAATGAAGTGTCTCATATATGAAGTGTTTTTTTCTCCAAGTTCAAAAATGAGTGAAGAGAAAAAGAAAAATTGATGACAAGGAAATTGAAAGGGCCTTGCAAGAAGAAAGCGAGAGGGACTGTGAAGATGACAGAGATACAGAGGACGCAGAGCAGAGAGGACACGGACAATGTAATACCAGTTCAACCAACCCCACCTACAAGCAGAGCATCCCATTGTTTGGCATCTTTGCATAAGATTAGGAACGTGAAAGCCAGTTCTTCACCTGAATCAGATTCTAATCCAGACTTTATTCCAGACTTTATCGGGAAACACAGTGTTGTTGGTTTTGGCAATTGAGAACCATATGGATGTTTCACTCAATTTTTTCCTTTGTCTATTTTTGAGTTTGTTGCCAATGAAGCAAATAGATATACTGAAAGCATTCTATCTCAGATTGAAAAATTCTCATCAAGGTCTAGGTATAACAAGTGGCAAGATGTTAATGACCCAATTATGAAAGCGTTTGTAGCTGTTGCAATTGGGAGGAGGGTGGTGCACTAGCCAACATTAGACTCATTCTTTCAGGATGCCTATGGGTTGACTCAAACTCCTGGTTTTAACACTGTTTTTAAAAGGGATGAATATCAACTAATTAGGTCCTTCCTACATTTTTCCAATAATGATAATGAATCTTCAAAGACTAATTGGCTTTCAAAAATCAAGCCCATAATAGATTTAGTGAAGGATACATATATTTCTGCCTATGACAGCAATAAAGAATTGTGTGTGAATGAGCCCATGTTGAAATTCAAGGGGCATCTATATCTTCCCAGTAAACCAAGTACAAAGTGGGGCATAAAGATTTGGTCACTCTGTGATTCACGAACAGGATTTTGGTGGTGGCTTGATGTACATGCAGGCAAAGATTCATCTCAAGATAGTAAATTTGTTTTGTGAACAAGGGTGGTGTCCAGCTTGCAGAATGGATTTGAAGGCAAGGACATGCAGTTTATGCAGACAATTTTCATTAAGTGTAGAACTTTTTGAGAGTCTGAGATTGAAAAAGATTGGAGCCTGTGGTACAGTGTGTGCCACTAGGAGAGGACTACCTTCAGATATGAGGGTTTGCAAGCTGAAGCATGGTGACCTCTGGTGATATGGGAAAATCATGGTCCATCAATGCTTGCTTGCATTTGGCAGGATTCAGGGAGAGTTAACATGCTCTCCACTGTTGGGAATGGTGGTGCCAGTGAAGTGCATGTGAGATCGAAAAGGGAATGAGAACGGTGTGGGAACCAAATATTCAAATTCTGTACAATGCACTTATGGGTGGAGTTGATTATTTTGATCAACTCTGTGCCACGTATCCTTTTGATAGGAAGTCTAAAAAGTGGTCTCAAACCACACGGCATTTTCTCATCGAAGTGGCTGTAGTAAATGGCTGTGCATGTTACAACCTTCAAAACCCTAACAATGAGTTGAGCCAGTGGAAATTCAGGGAAAAAGTTATGGAGGGCCTGTTAGATGGATTTTCAAGAAAAGATGGAAGTAAGAGGGATTGCAGGATGTCTGCACCAGAAGAAATGAGGCCGACAGAGCGCCATTTTCCCAGGCAATCTGAGGATGGGAAGCAGCAGCCTAACTGCTGTGTGTGCAGCATCATGCCCCCACAGTGTGCAAACAAGGGGGGGTGTTTGCAAATGAAAACAATCACGTATTACAGTGCTGTGTGTCCTGGATGCCCAGCGGTGTGTGTTGTTTCTTGTTTGGGGAATTATCACTCAAAAATTCCTATCAGAGTGCCCTGGCAGTGTCGTGGCTCAGGCTTCGGTGCTCTCAATGCTGGGGCCTGGGTTCGATTCCCAGACAGGGAGCCACCAAAAACAAAAAAAATTCCTGTCAGTGTTCCCAAAAGGAGCTTAGGAAAGCACATACACATTTTTCTGTATTTTTGAGTTTTTCAAGAATGGATAACAATACTTTAATGTAATCATTTTAATAATATTGTACCACCTAAACTGTATTTACTTTAAAATATAAATACTGTAATTATTGTAAAATTGTTATTCACTATAAAATAGTTTCAAGGACTTTTCTCCATTTACGAGATTTTTAAATATGTTTTCCTGTGGCTTGTGCTGTCGACAACAAAGATGTTTTGTGTGCCATATTGTGTAACATTTTGTAATAAATGTTTTGTGACATCAATGCCATTAGATTCTAATTTATCTACACTTAAATGTAAGTGCTGCCACTTAGTATGTTCTGAGTATTTTTTGCTAAAATGCAATATAATGATAAATTTAACAAAAATTTAAAACAAAAATATCATTTACTTACAAAGCAGCTCAAAATGTTATTATTAAATGCATAAAATAGTAAAAATATCAACATTTTTGTGGTTTTTTGACACATTTTGAAGAGAACAACTTGAAGTCAATTAACACAGTGAAAGTGTTAAGAAGTCAGTAGCCCAAGCCACGTACCAGAAGAGCCAGGTTTGGAGCCTGCCGTCCCAAGGGCTGCTGATGGGACACCGAGGGTGACACACTAAGTCACAGGGAAGAAGCAAGAATGTGGGAACACAGGGAAAGGGACCCACCCGGGCTTTTTGTGTTATAAGAAAGAGGCAGTAAAATCATTCTCGGCTGTTCTAAGGGAGAGTTACAGGGACGATTCAGATTTGTAGAACCTGACACTGATTCAATTTGAAAAAAAGTAGAATGTACAAATACAGTTTTTTCCACTTCTCTTCTTCGGACTCATCTCTTCCTATGACTTTATAGACTTTTGGTCCCCAGGGGTGCCCTTCTCAGCCTCACAGGTAGACGTTTAGGAGCATGGACTGCCTCGTGAGGCAGAAGAGTGACAGGATGAGCATCTGTCAGAGTTACGTGGAGCATGCACACATTGCCGTGAGGACCAGACAGAGGCAGGGTCACTGCATCCCTGGCCCCTCTCTAAAACCTGGGGCCAGGGACTCACCGGAACGCTGCTGTTTGAATTTTGCACACGCACCTCCCTGGCAGCACTGTCCACACAGGAAGGGCCGCGGCCCATCGGTGCGGTCAGCCAGAGCTTCACCCTCATCCCTCATGCCTGCCTGCCCTCACGTTCTCGATGCCCCTCTTCACTTCTCACCTCTCAATACCTCTCTGCTCCCTGAACACTTCAGCACAGACTCAGCCTCCCTCTTATTACTCTCAGAAAATTCTGTAGGTGGAAAGAAATTTAATCGGTAATAATAAGGCTTTCTATTTTTAGAGCTTCTGCCTTCTGAGCAACCCGAAGAATGCCACAACTAGAACAGAATCGGTTAAAGGGTTGAAAGGGTCTTCAAAAGGTCTTCCAGGAAAGTCCCCTGCTGTAAGGCAGAACCCCTGGGACATACCTGGGACAGGTGCTGTAGTCACATTCAGCTCCTCACCTGGAGTCGCAACCCCCAGAACCCCTACCCACTCACCAGTCACCTCCACCCACCTCCCGCCCAGCTGCCTGTCGCCCTGGAATGAAGGCCACAGACGCCGACACAGCCCTGACCACACTGGGAAGGCAAAATTCAGTGTGCCGAGTGGCACAGGAAGACCGTGGGGACTGGGTTAAGAAAAGTGTCACGAGGTGAGACTCAGAAGATCATAGACGGTCACCAAAATGAGTAGGGGGAGGAGATGTGTCGGGCAAAGGGCACATCCAATGCAAAATTTGGGAGTCCCTGCGTGTGGACGTTCCAGGCCCAGTAAGTACTGTGTGGAGAGGGACGCTGAGGGCGAAAAGGGGGATTGGGACGAGTGGAAGCCAGGACATTTCCTGACAGCTGTGGGGTCACTGGGTGGTGAGCCACAGTGGAGGCCATGGGCAGTTATGTCAAAAGGCCCTAGTTCCAAAAAGAAAAGAGAAGATATGTGTCAGAGAGGTGGAGCCGAAAGAAAATGCAAAGCATGTCGCCCTCTCACACATCACCAGAGCTCCAGATTCCTTAAACTGTGTAACACACACACACACACACACTCACACACAAACACACTCACACACACACAAACACACAACACTCCAATCACACAAACACACACAACATACACACAAACACATTCACACATAACACACGCACACACTCACACAAATACGCACTCACACACACACAAACACACACAGATACACACACATTCTCACACACACAAACATACATATGCATGCACACTCACATAAACATACACACAACACTCACACATACAATATCTCTCTCTCTCTCTCTCTCTCTCTCTCTCTTTCCCTTCCCTCTGGGGTTGCCTGAGATAGCTTCTAAGCCTCAGGATAGAGCAGGGGCCTCAGGTTTGGAGTCCAAAGGCCCAGCTTCAGACCTACCACGCAAGAGGCCGACCTCACTCTGTGCCTGAGCTACTCCAACGCTGAGCAGAGCAGAAGCACCTGCTTCCTGGAGCCACAGGAAGTAACAGATGTGGAGTGCTTAGCACGCTGGCAGTGCTCGGCGAATGCCATTTAAATATAAAGGCCATTTTCTCCGGGATCCTCTCTATTTTCACAGAGCGTCCATGAGTTCTGCCTCCTCACACTTTCAGGGAGATGTGTCCCCAGCTAACGGTCCCTCTCCCAGAGGGTTTGAGTTGGGATGAGGCTGATACTTACAAAGAGGGTTAGACCAGTGGGGCACATCTGGCCGTGTGTGTGTGTGTGTGTGTGTGTGTGTGTGTGTTTGATGGCTACATTGCTTCAAGGAAGGGATCTTGGTCCAGCTTGCTCAGTCCTCCATTGTGTGCCAGGTGGGTGCACAGGAAGAGTGGAGAAGATGACAGAATGCCCACACCCTCTCAGGGGGCTCCCATTCGGGCCATTCAAGCCTGGGCACAGTCCCCCCACCCCCCCATTGCACCACCTCCAAGTTGGAGAAACTTTCCAGGACTGGGGCTGGAGTCTGGCTGGGAGGCATGGATGGGACTCCACCAGCAGCATCCAAGTGCTTCTCCAGAAGTTGAGCTCTCTGACCACAGGCTTTTCCATGACATCACTATCAGTGACCTTTGGGGGCCAACAGGGTGGAGTCCGAGGGGATGGGGACAGGCCACAATTCTTTGGAGCTCACAAAGGTTGGGACTGTGAGCTGCCTGGAGCTGGAACGCAGCCTCAATGGGGACAATGTCTCTCACTGGACTGGGAATGGCTTCCCGGCCCCAGGAGATTGCAGGACTATAGTGGGCCTGTTGTCTTTGCTGCTTTTCTATATTAAAAAGCACATTGTTGAGCATAGAAGCTGTGTGTGTGTGTGTGTGTGTGTGTGTGTGTGTGTGTGTGTGTGTGTAGAGTGCTGGAAAATTGCATTTTGCTTTTAGAACCAATGATGATGATGTGGAGTGGAAAACTCACAGCCCCGCCAGCAGAAAGCAGGGCGTTTTTGCCTTTCAGAAGGAAACCTTGGGAAGGGAGCCGGAGAAGGGAGGGAGAGGGGGAGGAGGGGAGGCTCCTGCTGATGTTTCGAGAACACCAGATAGCACCGCAAGGGATCAAATCAATATACCAAATGAGTCCAGAGTGATTACAGCAAACACAGCCAACCGCCCTGGGTTCACTTAAAGTAATAGCCTTAAACACTTGACAGAGATAACTCAATTATCTTATTGATTTGGGGTTCCAGCTGCCTCCCCTCCACATATGACACACACGCACACGACCACAGCCCCCACACAGCACTTTGTTGGTGCTGTTCTGCTCCTTTTCGAAAACTAATGTCATCGGCATGACCTGCTCCACCACCTCGGAAGATAAATAAAGTTATGTCTATTTGCTCTATGCACACGAACTGCTCAGGTCCCCACCTGCCCAAATTGAAGTATGGCCAGTAGCATCTCTCTTGGAAGCTCCTCCGCCCAAAGCTAAGGAGCCCCAGGTGCTCACGCAGCCCAAGCTGGCTCATGTGACGAAATAACAGAGAAACCTGATTAGCTCCCCAGTCCTTTGGCCCCTTCCCTGCTGGTGTCACCGCCAGCCCCTGCCACACGGGTCTGCTGACAAAATCGCAGAGCCCCACGCAGGCTGACGTCTTGCCGCTGCTCTGCAGGTGCCTGGCTCCCCTCGACCCCATGGTGGCCCCTGGATGTCCATGGAGAAGTCCCTGTGCATCACTTCCCAAGTCCCAGAAACCCCACAGTCCTGGGCCTGCCAGCAGGTGGGCCGCTCCCTCTGAACTCCACTCCGGTTATTAGTGTTGATTCTGTGTCCCTGGCTTTTCAGACTTCCCTCTTAATCAGCTCCTTTCCACCCTTCAAACCCTTCTTGGATTAAACTATACATACCCTTCGATGCATCATTTCTCTCTGCACCCCCTCCACCTTCCCCTTTCTCCTCCCCCTGCCTGTGCCTTCCCCTAGCTCTTCTGTTCTGTCCTCCTCCACGTTTCTTCTCTCAAAAAACAATTTTAATGAGCATTCCCTCCCCCCTATACACACACTCACGTCCACGTCCATCACACACACTGGGAGGGAAAGGCCTCAGCTCCCATAGCTTCTCAACGGCTGCAGGGCAGGACACTGGCCATGATCAAGACACACCCAGGTGTGGAAAAGCCTATTGCTCGCTGAGCGCTGGGGACACGCGGGACAGGGTACAGGAAGGAGAGCAAGACCAGGCTGCTGTCCTCAGAAGTACCCACCTGTGCTCTCCTGGCTGTCAGGTAAGAGAAGCCCAGATTTGTCCCCTGGCTAGGGGATTCCAGGTGCCCAGCTGCTGAAGTGGGGGACACCCCAAAACCAGCTCATTAGGTGGAAGTGGGACATTTGTTCTACTGCATTAGATGAAAGGTCACCAGCACCTTCCTCCACCAACCCCCACCCCCATCCTGGATCTTTCTCTTTCTGACAGAAAAGTTTTTGTTATGGAGCCTCTTCTTGGTGTGTGTACTCACCTTTTCTATGTTAAAAAGCAGAGGAGCTTTCGTATTTACATGAGGGCCTTCATGCTCCTGACAGTGAGACTGACGACATGCTACAACACAAGGAAAGAGAAAGAAGGGAAACCAAATTTACTAAACACCTGCTCTGTGCCAGGTTAGGGACACAGTGGTGATGGGCTGGCCTGTCCCCTGCCCTCATGGGCTCACATTCTAGTAGGAAACCAACATGTCTGTAAGTAACGTCATCACAGCTCGTCAGAGGGCTAGAATGGACATTAACAGTGTGCTGTGGCTCATGAACACCAAGAACTTCCCCAGAAAGGGTTGTCTAAGCTGAGACCTGAACGGTGGCTCAATGACAGAACTGAAGATGGAACTTGCAGCCATGCTCACCACGACCTTGTAATTAATGTCTGTTATTGTCGTCTGTGACGTGCACACCAAGAAATTGAGTCTGTGAGATGAGGGAACACGCCCGGGGGCAAAGCCATGCTGGCTGTGACCGTCCCTCCCCGGGGCACTTCATTCCAAATCAGAGGAAGGATTTGGGAAGCGTACGGACTTCCCCCACCCTTCTACGAGATCAATGTCCAGTCCTGGTAGAGCATAGGAACTGAGGACCTACCAAGTGCCTAAAGGGGATCAAGAGTCTCTTTTCTCAAGGTTCTGGGCAGACAAGCCAGGACGTGACCCAGCACCCAGACGTGGCTGTGGGCGCAGTGGGGAGCAGGGAAGGGACTGAGGTCTGTGCTCCCCCAGGCACTCTGTGAGCTCAGGCAGAAGAGGGGCGCTGCAGGAGGCTGGCCAGAAAAGCTGCTAGACCTTTCCATGACTTGCCACATGAGAAAATGGATGCACGGGTCTGATGTGCTGCATGGGCCCATCGGTTGACATTTGCTGAGTGTTCAGCTTGTGGGTCCTAAGTATGGCACAGAGTACTCTGGGGACATTCAGAGATACTCTCAGCCCTTGAAAACCTCCTGATGAGAGGTGCCCAGGCTTATGAAACCACTGAAGCACACTGGTTCCCAGCAGCCAGGCAGCGCGTGGAAGCTGCGTGGCCCGGAATGCTGAGGCCGTGAGGGAGGGCCTCCTGGAGGAGGCGAACCACATTTTCAAAGTGGGGAGACAACCAGATCAGCAGAGAGGTGGCAGGGAGAACCTTCCAGAAATGGACAAGGCATTTAGAAGAGCACAGAGAAGGCTAGCTGGAGGGGGGGGGCATGAGAGCCCAAGGGATGCAGCTCAGGAGGCCCAAAACCCTACTGAGTCAGGACAGAGTGACTCCCTGACGGTTCTGGAGCAAGGGAGTCACAGGTGCAAGCAGCACTATCCAACTTAGGGGAGTGATTCCTCATTTTGCAATGTTAAGATCACTTCACATACGTTATTTCACTTGATTTTCACAAGTACCCCGTGAGGGACCATCTTATCACTGTATTTTGCAGTTGAGGAAATGGATGGGAGAAGTTTAAATAACTGTCCCCAGGTCACACATGTGAGGGGCGGGGCCAGGGAAACCCAGTGTCACCGGAAGGGCATGGTTCTGGCATCAGACAGATGGAGTTCCAGTGCCAGTTCTGCCAGTTGCTGAGCTTCAGTTTTCTCCTTTTTAAGGTAAGAATAGTAATACCTCCAGAGACTCAGGTATGTTGTGACGCATAAAGTCATGATGGCTCCTGGCACGGTGGAGACATCCTGTAAACATGAGGGTCCCCCTCTTTTTCTACTGTCCTCCCCTCAGGTCCCGAACAAACCAAGTTACTCACCACCTTCCCTTGCACGCTCACAGCCCAGCAGCGGGCTCTGCTCTCGGAAGCCAGGGCCCCACCGCCCCCACACCAGGGTCGGGCCCGCCCGAGCGCCTGCGCCCAGCAGCACACCCCAAGTGAGAAGGAGCCGGGGGGCGGCCAAACCCCAGAGGGCAGCGCGGCCGTGACACTCCCCAACACTCGTTCACTCCAAGAGTAGGCCCGGATCTGTTGCTCTTTTAAACAAACAGGATTGAAAAGAACATCCCCCACAGATGACTGCCTAGACATCTCACCCTTGACTTAGCGTTTGGAATAAAAACAATTTCTTATCCTGGCAACGCTCTTCCAGAACATTTTCATATACATCATTGGACTTGATCCTCAGCACGCTGACAGGGAGACAGGCAGGCTTTACTGTTCCCTTCGAGCAGATGGACGATCTAGGCCTTCGAGGTGGGGCTGGGGGTCAGGGCACCTGGCTCCCTGCCCGTGGCACTCCCCCCCAGCCACGCTCCATTCAGAGTCCAGACCCATCCGCTGAGAGGCTCGGCCCTGATCCCAACATCCTCCTGTCCCACTCAGCCACTGAATCACCAGAGACGCCCGTGTGAGGCCCGTGTGACTGGTGGCCCCGGAAGGGGGTGGGGATGTAATTTTGGAGCGAGACAGCTACCCTGGGCACGTCCTAGGGCTGGGATGAACTCCCCACTCAGTGCCTGCCCCAGACCCCCTCCTCGCTGCTCCAATCACCAGCTCCAGCCCTCTCTGAACCCAGAAGAGTCCCTGGGGGGCGGCTCGCCCTAGGCCAGTGTCAGCCCGATCCTGGAAGCTAACCCAGAGGTCCTGACCTTGAGGGATGCTGGGGCTGCTAACCCAGGCCGCCGCCGGGCTTCTGGACCGCAGGCGAGACCTTCACAGCAATCACGAGGTGCTCTGGGCACTTAGGAGCCTCAGAGCCCCTGCCTTCATCTGGTTTATACTGCAGGGAGGGGAGACAGAGAAGCAAACATGGGCACAATGATGAAGAAGTGAAGGGGTAGGTTTGGCAGAAGTGCTATGGCAGAAGCGGGTCAGCAGGTAATGGGGATGGAGCATGCTGGGGGAGTTGGGGGTGGGGCGGGGCTACTACACGATTCTAAGTAGGTTTGTCACAAGCTTCCTTGAGAATTGACCTCTGAGCAAAGATTTGAAAGAGTATCTGGAGGACACTCTTGCCAAGCAGAGGGGACGGCCAGAGCCAAGGCCCTGGGGAACAGCAAGGGAGACCCCATTAGGCAACGCCAACTCTGGTTCAGGTCACTGAGGGGCTTACCAAGTTTCTTTAAAGCTATCTGCAGCCCTCAACCTCTCAGAAAGTCATGTTATTCTTTAAAAATCCATTGCTTTCTTCAAAAACTTTTGAGCATTCCCAACCTCATTAGCTCTCAGGGAAATGCCAATCAAAACCACAATGAGGTACCACCTCACACCTGTGAGAATGGCTGTTATCAACAAGACAAGGAATAACAAGTGCTGGAGAGGATGTGGAGAAAAAGGAACTCTGGTACACTGCTGGTGGGAGTGCAAACTGGTCCAACCACTGTGGAAGGCAGTGTGGAGGTTCCTCAGAAAATTGGGAATGGAGCTACCATTTGACCCAGCAATCCCCCTTCTGGGGATCTACCCAAAAGACTTGAAAACCTTTGTCCGCAAAGACTTATGTACCCCAATGTTCATCGCAGCGCTGTGCACAGTGGCCAAAACATGGAAACAACCAAAGTGCCCTGCGACAGATGACTGGATAAAGAAGCTGTGGTACATATACACAATGGAATATTACTCAGCTGTAAGAAAAGATGAAATGTTGCCATTTATGACAACATGGATGGACCTTGAAACCATCATGCAAAGTGAAATAAGCCAGACAGAAAAAAACAAGAACCATATGATTTCACTTATTTGTGGAACACAAAGCTGAAAGCAGCAAAGAAGCAAAAACTCATGGACACCATCACTAGTTTGGTGATTAGTGGTTACCTGAGGATATGGGGGGGCGGGGGGTGGGAGAAAAGGGACAGGGTCTCAAATATATACTGATGGAAAGAGAACTGACTCTGTGATGTGATGAACACATAGACGATGTAGAATTGTACACCTGGAACCTATGTAATTTTTACTAATCACTGTCACCCCAATAAATTTAACAATAAAAAAAGTGTTGAACATTCCTATGTATAAGGCACTGTGACTCACTGAGGGTCATGGAGGGTACATACGGTCCCCACTCATGAGAAGCTAATACTCCAGGTAAGAGTTACAAGGAAAGTGAGGGCACCTGAAAGAAGACACATGGCTTAAGGACTTCAGATAACTGTTAGCTTAGTAAATGCTAATTTTTTGATAGATCAAACATTAACTTACAAAGACCCACTGTCTCCGGATACCCAAATTAAGCCTTGAACAAAATAATAATGGGAAGAGAGGGAAGAGGTGACTTGGGAAATGAGCAATGACAGAGAGAGAGAGAAGGAGAGAAGAAAATGAGAGGGAGAAGGAGAGGGGGAGGGGAAGGGGAGGGCAGAGAATAGAGTTTGGCCCAAGATGCCCTGGCTGTGGTTATTTCTTGTGTTCCAAACAGCTGGCTGGGGGGTATGGCTTTGGGATGACTCACCATGTGGGAAGTTACTGACAGAAGGAGAAAGACAGAGGAGGGGATCCCCCTCCAGTCCCCTTGGGGTATAGATCTGGCATTCAGCCTCACAACCTCATACTGGCCAGCTAACATCAGGGCCTTCAGTAGGAAGCCATTTTATGGGGGTGAGGGGTTAAGAATCCCCCCAAATACCCAGGGGCTCACCCAAGAACCCAGGGACTTCAGTGCCCCTCTGTGTAAACCTCAGCCAGCACAGGTGAAGAATCTCTGATGAGGAGAGGTATTCACGTGTGAGCTTGAATCTCCCTCCAGGAGGGAGGCGGAACGGGAGGACTGAGGACTGACCTTAGCCGGGGTGGGACTGCAGAGACCCACAAGGCCATATGGACTTTGCTCCTCACACAGGCTCAGTGAGCTCCGCGCACTGTGGGATGCTCCGTGTCTCCCTCCCCTCAACTTCTGGTGTTAAAATCAGACCCTCAGGACCCTGGAATGTGACTGTGCAGAGAAGGCCTTTGAAGAGACTGTGCAGGGACAATGAGACCGTTAGTGTGGGCCCTAATCCAACCTGACCAGTGTCCTTAGAAGAAGAGGAAATGAGGACACACAGAGAGACACCAGGATCACGAGCAAGAAAGGCAGCCAGAGGGCAGCCATCTGCAAGCCAAGCAGGGAGGCCTCAGGAAACAAACCTGCCAGCACCTTGATCTTGGACTTGCAGCCTCCAGAACTGTGAGAAAATAGCCTCCTGCTGTTTGAGCCACCCAGTCTGTGGTATTTCATCACGGCAGCCTAGCTGACTAATACAGTGGGGACAGCACCTTGTCACATGGTCCAAGTGAGGTGTCCCAGCAGGGTCTCAGCTTCAGCCTATGCTGTTATGTCACCCTTCTTTGTTCCCATGTCAGTCCTGACCCTAGCCAGCCATGACAAGCAACTCATGTTTGAGTTTTCCCACATGCCAGATGGTTGCTTTCTCAAATATTATCTCATTTAATTGTTAATGCAAACATGAGCCTCAAAAGAAGTTAGTTGGTTTCCCCAAGGTCTCCCGGTTAGAACAAGCTAGACCCAGATGGGAGCCCAGGCCTCCGAATCCAGGTCCTTGGTCCCCTCTGCCATACTCCGGGGCTTCCTGGCAGCTTTTAAAGACCAGGGGTGCTGGGTCTGCATGACGGATTCTTTCCACAGTCAGCCAGGTCCCCATAGGAACACCGTCACCCCAACGTTTTACTGGGGTTCATGTGTCAGTCCTCTGGTGTACAAAAGAAAAATATTTAAGTCTTAATTCAGTCTTGACTGGACTGAAAGACAAATCCTTCTCCGACCACCCCACACCGCTTAGCAGCTGAGTAAGAGCCATATACAACCATGTAAGAAAGAATTACTGCTTTCGGGGCAAGGAGCTACTTTTTTCTCCTCAGCCCAGTTTGCCAAGCCCAGCTCTTTCTGGAGTTCCTGGTCGATATCTATTTTTAATGGGATGTATTTATAACCTCTTTCACATGGTGCACGTCCACAGAGGTATTTTAACAGACTGGTCGTGGCAGCAATGCGACTGGATACAGGTGGGGCTGGTTGTCCCTGGGCCAGCCCGTCCGGACCGCTCCTTTGCCAGGCACCCACTTTGCGTTGTGGAGAAGGCAACTTCACCACTGTGCCTTGGCTCCTAGTTCAGAGGACACTGTCCCCTGCTGGGAGGGACGGAGGGCACAGAGGGTCTCAACAGGTGTAGTCAATGCTGAGAGGAAATTTCAGTGGAAACCTTCTGATTTCATTCTGTGAGACAGATATTCACTGTGTATTTAATGCGTGCTAGACACAGACTCATCGTGGGGAATGTCCTTCTCTTAGCAAAATTATTGCACACAATCGACAGCACCGGAAGAAAGCTTGGCGATCGTATGCTCTGATTACCTCACTTTAAAGATCAGACCACTGGGTTCAAGGTCAGACCACTGGGGCTTATCAGGCAAAGACAAGGGTCCGGCTGGCTCCTAGCCCACTGGTTCCAACATGTGTGCAGTGGGCAGACCCTTACGAGAGTGGCATGACCAAACTGGCTCACTACATTGTGAAAGCCATGTGCACATCTGGTCCACACAAAATAACCAAAATTGACAATCAATGGAAAATACAATAGATTTTTCAATTAAGTAGCAAAGATTCCAGCTGGGCATGAGGAAGTGCTTCTTAGCTACCAGGGTGATAAAATACCAACGTGAGCCAATCACACTGAGAAATTCTCAGGAAGACAGGACACAAGCATGTGTCTTGGATCGTTGGAGGGTCATCTGCCCCAAACCAGGGAACTGCAGCAAATAAGCTCACCATTCCACCCAGCTGTTAGAATTCATCGATGATTCCAGCAATTTCAACAAGACCCTGGCCAAACCGCTATTACCAAGCCCTCTGCATCACTGATCTAGAATTTGCTTGAAATTTCCTCTTAAACCACTTCTTTACCCTCTTGTTCCTTTATTTTAAAAGGCCTTCGTATGAGATGCCTTTGTAAGAGGCCAGAGCAGCAACTGAAAATGTCTGATTTTTTTTTCTTTTGCCAGAGGTGACAGGCTGAGGGATTAGAGTCATGGCAATAACCACAAGTTCAAGGAAAGCAAAAGGTCAAGTGCAGGGTGAAGTTGGCTGACAGACACTATAGATCTTGACAGGTGGGGTCCTGGAGGTCACAGTGGCATTATCAAGGACAGTTGAACTCTGACCTTTAGGCAAAAAGTCACTTGCTTTCTATCTTTCTACATAATCTAAATATAGGTCACCTGAAGTGGAGGACACATGCCAGAAGCAGCACAAGGACAGAGCCTTAGAGATGCCAGTATGACCCTAAAAAGAAGGGCAGTCACTGTTCATCGCCCCTTGCCCATGAGGCCACATTGACACCCCAATGTTGCCCTGGGTACACTCAGAAAGAAAGCAGTGGCATTTAAGGACATCTGTCCACAATAATGAAATCCCCTTATGTAGAGAGGAAATGAGATAACATCAAATCCTCAGGTTATAAAGGGATCTGGCCCCACTCCTTTGTAGTATCTTTCAAAATCTCCACTCAAAAAGCAACTATGCAATGCTCCTAAATAAATGTCAACCACCTCAGCTGCCCTCACCTGCTCCTTCTTTGGGACCCACACCAGTCTCTGGTTCCTCCTGAGGTTGAACAACAAGACACCCACTACTGGAGCATCTGCCTCCCACAGTACTGCTCCCCTCTCCCCAAAATCCATCAGTGTTTGCCAATGAGCCGACAATTGTTACTGTCCATACATGGCACAAAAAGACAACATCTGAGCTAAATGTCACCTGCAAGAAGTCAGGATCAAGAGGGAAAGGGGGGCACTTTTTTACGTTCAAAGATTTCAGCCAAAGTCCCAGATGTTAGCAAATCAAACCCTGCCTGTTTTGAGGCTGCCCCAAAAGATGTTGGGGAACTCACATGAAAATGGGTCCCCGTTCCAAGGAGCCATGAAGTTTAACTCATTTTCCTGGACTCTAGGACTCATCCTGAAACCCCATGTCCTGCTGACGTCCCTTTGTTGTGAGCCAGAAGAGAGCAGATCTGATGAACCTGCCTTCTCAGCCTGCTCTGTGTTGGGTTTCTGCTTATGTTTGTAGCAGAGAAACATTAGGGAAAATCCCACTGTTTCTCCCTCCTTCCTCCCACCTAATCCTGGTGGAGAACTGTCTGTGTGAAGAATGAGTGGACAAGCACGTGCACAAAGGCACACAAGTCACAAACAGCCAGGCAAGAATTTGGCAGGGAGCCAGTTCCTTCTCTGTGGAACTACTGAGCCATTCTCAAGAGATTCCAGAAGGACAATTCCATATCCTCCAGGTAAATGATGTCACTAATTATTTACTAGAATCCCCATGGAACCCAGGTTTCTTGAGGGCAAGGATTCTGTCACTATTTCAGGATCCCTGTCATCTAGCCCTGTGTCTGCACAGGACAGGCATCCAATACATGTTTTTGAATGAATTAAAACCTCTCCCTCATTCTGGAGACCATCCCTAGCCACAAAGAAAGGCCTCTTTGCTCTCCTAAATTTCTTCAGCAGCAACGCCTCTACTTCTGAGAGCCCCAATCACATCTCTATACCAAGGAAAATGAAAACAGAAATTCCTACAAAATTAGGATGCTATGATGCTAGTTTAGTATCAAAGCCAAATTCTTATTTAGCACTACTAGTCCACACTAAGTAGTTTCTCTTTATTGGTATCTTATCCTAAAGTAAAAGCATATGTAAGTTTACAAAGTACCTTTAGGAAATGGATTAAGGCAGTGACTAATCACTATGGCACTGATTTCTGCAAGAATATTTATTGTTTTGGGGGCCAACTGAGTCTAACACGGATCCTCTGCTTTTCCATTGCTGCTCTAGGCCGTGTGGCAAGAAGCCAGCCTCTAACTTCCTAGAACAGTGCCTGGCATTTGGTGGCTGTACAGTAAGTATTTCTTGATTTAATGGAAAGAATAAATGTGTTATGAGTGAATGATGTCCTGACACTTTCTAGCCTGCTGCTGGAAGTTCCAGCCCTAGTAAGCCCTGTGGGCTGAGTCCCAAGAGACTGAGGCAGTAGTTGTTAAACCATTGGATTACTAGCATTCTGAGCCAGAATCAGAGGCTCCTCACCACTTGTTATTTATCCAGTCCCAAAATGGAGGCTCTGCCCATTGTACTTCCTCACCCCTAGTCCCAGACTCTGTATTACTTAGGACTTTGGCTGCATGAGACAGGAAGTTAACTCTAATTATCTTATACAGAAAGGGCCCCTGCAAGTCTGTCCGCATCCTTCTTAAGAGCTCACTGCATCCATGGGGCAGCCCTCCCAATGCAGCTGGTCTGACCGCCCCTCAGGCCAGGGAATGCTGATGGATGCCACTGGTACTAGCCAGCTCCAGCAGACTGCACCTCTCTTTCCTTGTTGGTTTCCCTAAATCATGCCCATGTCATGATAATTGGTCCCTTTGTTAAATCCTACGTGGGCGTCCAGTTTCACTGCTGTCACTTTCTTGCTGGGACCCAGACTCATACATCTACCCTGACTCCCTTCTGACCCAAAGAAAACAAACAAGCAAAGAATTCACAGTAGGTGTTTTCAATCACAGCTTCTTTGCATATAATAGTTGCTCAATAAAGATGTATTAGATTAAATCATAAAACCATATTGACAATAACAAAACTAACTTCCATCTCTTCCAACTATGAGTATACCAATGCTGTCTGGAAAGTATCCAGCAATGTAATGTGAAAAATAGAGGCATTTATGGCTGGATTTTTTTTCTGGACAGCTCTCATATAACTTCCACTGAATTTCAATAGTTTGGATTAGAATATACAAGATTTTAAGAAATGAGAATCTCATTTTAAGTTGACAGGTAATCCATCTTTTACTAGATCTATCACTGTCAGCCTTGGCTGCATAACAAAAAAGTATTATGCTTGTAGTACTTTTATAGGAATCCCTGGGTCATTCCCTCCCAAATTCTGATGTCATTAGTCTGGAGTGACCCCAGGCACTGGCCATTTTTTAAATCCCCCAGATGAATCTAAGGTGGCCAGGGCTGAAGACCATTTCATCTAGATAAAGCAATTTCTCTAAATGCCTTGAAATTTACATCATCGATTATTCCATCTTTTTAACACAAGAAGCAATCCAAATTTTTCATGTAGAAACCAGAACATTTTGAAGTTTTATCTATAAAATGTGATTAAATGGTATTGTTGCTAAGCCTGACTATTAATTTTAGTTGCAATATGGCGAATCGGGTGAGCTGGACAAGAAATAGTAAGTTTCCATGGTCACTGGCATACAATGCAATCATTTTGTTGGTAGCCAGATGTCTTGTAGGGAAATGCAAGCACATGTGTCTCAATGTACCAGCTCTCCTGGACACATGGCCCCCAGTTGAAATGACTTACGTTGAAAATGTTTCTCTGGTAGATGTGTGTCACCAGCTAGGGGTTCATGGAGAGTGCTTCCATTAGCAAAGTGAACTGAAGGGGTGTGCAAGGTTTCCAGAGGAGACACATAATGTCAGCACACCAGGCCAGCAACGAGAGGACACAGACGCCTGTGTTTGCTTGGCTGGCCCTAAACATAACACACAGCCACGACTGCCAGGAGAGAGGGTAAAAAAGCATCAGTGCCTTTGGTGATGAAAGCACTGCCTGTACATGAAATCCATTTCTTAAAGGTACTTTGGAAACTGACATTTTCGAGTATGCTTCTAATTTGTGGCAAAACTACAACCAAGAGAAGCAGCTTAAGGTGACATAAGAGGGCAAAATAAAAATCTGGTTTTGACATGTTATAACGAACCACAGGATTTGGGCAAGCACTCCATCTCTTTAGGCCTCGATTTCTTCATTCTTTCTTCAGCTCCAGCATTTCTATGGGATCAGGGTGTCTGAGCTACTGTAAGGTAATTATATCCACAGAGGGTGCCAAAAAATGTATATGCATTTTAAGAAAGAAAAAACCTTAATTAATAATAATATTATTATTATTATATTGAATATTATAATATTCAATATGTACCGATAACAAAAGATGAATACAAGTTACATTTGACTTCTGCAATTACAAGAGGTGGTCAACTGGTTACCATCAGCGTCCAGACACTTCTGATTACGGCAAACTACTGCTTGAGCAACATTGACCAAAGTGTCCATTTGTATCGCTGCACGTGCTATTTCAATTTCTTCCTGAAGTACTGCCAGTGAAGCCAGTTTTCTATGGTACACCCCATCCTTTAAGGTCCCACAAAGGTAGAAGTCAAGGTGTGTTAAGTCAGGAGAACGTGGGGGAAACTCAAACAACACTCTTAAATTTCAAATACCACTTCAAAATGGTCTTGCTCTCCTCCAACAACAACCGTGCCTCCACCATTTTCTTTGACTGTCCTGCCTGACACATCATGGTACTAACATTCATTGGATTAACACCATCCTTTGAGCAAATGTTATACTACACATTGCTACCGAATTCCATTCCACTTTGAAAAGTAATACATAGATAACATCTCTTAAAATGTGTATAGGAGAGGTACAACAAAATGGCAGTGTGAGAGGGACCCCTGAAAAACTCCCCTGGAGATTAGTATAAGTAAATCATCTATAACTCAACTAAGCACTCCCTACGCAAAGTACAAACACAGCAGGTACTTATCCCATCAAAGTACCTGCAGTTGGGCAGAGGGACAAAAGGAGGAGAAAAAAGGGGAAGTGCAGAGATGCAAGCCACATGCGGGTCCCCACTTGGAACTCTACCACTGGGGGAGGGAGGAGGAAGAAGGCAACAGGTGAGCATTCTGGACCTCACTCAGTCTGCAGGACAGAGAAAAGGAGGCCCAGAGGTGGGGCCATGATACAACTAAACCAGACCTCACCTTGGTCCCCAGAACGTGCAAACCAGGTGCACAAGACGTGGCAGCTGGACTTAACTCTGGTTCCAAGAGGTGGGGAAGTGAAGTGGGCAGTGAGGAGCTGCAGTGCAGACTCTGACCGGGAAGGAGAAAGAGCAGGCTATGCTCACGTTTCTTGGCCCACAACCAGCACGGTCTGAGAGACCAGCATACAGGACTGATTCCAAGGCTCACGGCAGAGACCTTGGAGCAAACTGAGAACAGAAGGGCATAATTATGCCCACACTACCTGTGTGGCCCCGCAGCCCCAGAAAGAAAACAAAGGCATGAACACTGGTCACCCATCTTTAAAAACCACAGCCTGATCTTGCTCCTGCCAAGTAAGGAGGAAGAGAGAGGAGGCTGTGGATGCACTTACTGGCCCATAACCAGCCTGTTCCAAGAGACTAGCATACAGGACTGACCCCAAAGTTCAGGGCAGAGTCCTTGGGGCAACTGAGAACAGAAAGGCATAAGCCCGTACTGCCTACATGACCCTGCAACCCCAGGCAGAAAACAAAGGCATAAACCCTGGCCACCTCTCCCCACCCCCGACCTCTGCCTGCCCAATATCAGCAGTGAATGCCAAAGAAACTACAGCAGTAAATGTTGGGTTAAGGAGCAGAAAATCTACAAACAGAGAGGCTGCCAGAATGAGAAACCAGAGAAAGGGAGCTCAAAATAAATTCACACAACAGAAAATCAAAGTAAATGAGGTGGGGACAGACAATACGTCAGACAGAGAGAGAGCTCAAAACAATGATTATAAAAATGCTCAGGGAACTTGATCATTTCAACAGAGAGATAGCAAGCATGAAGGAAGACATACAAACCATTATAAAGGACCAGGCAGAGTTAAAGATTATAATATTAATAACTGAGATGAAAAATGGAATAAAAGGAGTCACTAGCCTAGATGAAGAAGTGCAAAGCAGTGATTTGCAAGAAAAGGCAACAGAAAACACCCAATTAGGACAATAAATAGGAAAAAGAATCTAAAAAAATGAAAATGGTTTGAGATTCCTCTGGGGCAATATTAAGCATAACAATATTTGTATCATAGGAGTATCAGAAGGGGAAGAAAAAAAGCAAGGGATTGAGAACGTACTTGAAGAAATAATGACTGAAATTTTTCATAACCTTGGTGAAGGAAATAGACATACAAGCCCAGGAAACATAAAGAGCCCCAAACAAGATAAACTCAAACAGGAACACACCAAAACACATCATAATTAAAATGGCAAAAGTTAAAGAAAAAGAGAAAATTCTAAAAGCAGCAAGAAAAATGCAAGTAATAACTTATAAGGGGTCAACCATTCAACTCTCAGCTGATTTCTCATCAGAAATTTTGCAGGCCAATATTACCCAAAGCAATGTTCAGATTTAATGTAATTTCCATTAAAATCAGAAAGATTATATACCATGATCAATTGGGATTCATCCCAGGAGCACAAGGATGGTTCAACATACACAAGTCAACCAATGTGATACACTGCTTAAACAAAATAAAAGATAAAAACCATATAATCATATTAATTGATGCAGAAAAAGCATTTGATAAGATACAACATCCATTTATGATCAAAACACTGAATAAAATGGGTATAGAAGGAAAATATCTCAACATAATAAAGGTCATATATGATAAACCCTTAGCTAACATCATACTGAATGGGGAAAAGCTGAAGCCTAGTCCCCTAAAATCAGGAACAAGACAGGGATGCCCCTGTCACCACTGCTATTCAATATAGTACTGGAAGTTCTAGTCACAGCAATCAGGCAAGGAAAAGGAATCAAGGGTATACAAATTGGGAGAGAAGAAATCAAACTGTCACTATTGGCAGATGACATGATCCTTTATATAGAAAATTCCAAACACTCTATCAGAAAACTATTAGAAACAATAATGAATACGGTAAAGTTGCAAGATACAAAATCAATATACAAAAATTAATTGCATTTCTATATACAAACAACGAAACTTCAGAAAAAGAAAGAATCAGTACCTTTTGTGGTCACAGCAAAAAGAATGAAATACCTGGGAATTAACTTAACAAGGGATGGGAGGGACTTATACACTGAAAACTATAAAAGAAATTGAAGAGAGGGAGTTCCCTGGTGATGTAGTGGCTTAAGGCTTTGGTGCTGGCGCTGTCAACGCTGCAGCCTGGGTTCGATTCCCAGCCAGGGAACTACCCACATACCAAAAAAAAAAAAAAAAAAAAAAAAAAAAAAAAAAAAAAAAAAAAAAAAAAAAAAAAAAAAAAAAAAAAAAAAAAAAAAAAAAAAAAAAAAAAAAAAAAAAAAAAAAAAAAAAAAAAAAAAAAAAAAAAAAAAAAAAAAAAAATTGAAGAGGACATAAAGAAATGGAAAGATAGGAAGACTTAACATTGTTAAAAAGGCCATATTACCCAAAACAATATACAGATTTAATGCAATTCCCATCAAAATCCCACAAACATACTTTTACAAAATAGATTTAAAAATTATCAGATTCATATGAAACAACGAAATACCTCTAATAGCCAAAACAATCCTACATAAAAAGAATAAGTCTGGAGGTATCAAGCTCCCCAATTTCAATTTACACTACAAAGTGTCAATAATCAAAACAGTTTGATATTGACAAAAAAAAACCAAACCACAAACAAACAAACAAAACAGACACACAGACCAATGGAACAAAATTGAAAACACAGAAATAAATCCACAAATATCTGGTCAAATAATTTTTGATAAAGTAACGAAAAATACATAACGGGGAAAAGAAAGCCTCTTTAGTAAATGGTGCTGGGAAAATTTAAAACCACATACTAAAGAATGAATCTAAACTGTGAACTGTCACCATATACTAAAATTAATACAAAAGGATTAAAGACCTCCACATAAGACCTGAAACTATAAACTGTATAGAAGAAAACATTGGTACTAAACTTATAGACCTTGGGTTCAGGGAGGATTTCATGAACCTGACCTCTAAGGCAAGGAAGAAATAAATAAATAGGACTATATCAAACTAAAAAGCTTCTGCACAGCAAAAGAAACCATTAAAAAAGCAAAGAGAGAGCCAACTGAATGGGAGAAAATATTTGCAAATAACGCATCAGATAAGGGTCTAATATCTAAAATATATAAAGAACTAGTATGACTCAACAACAAAAAAAAACAAACAACCCAATTAAAAAGTGGGCAGAGACCTGAACAAACACTTCACCCATAAAGATATACATATGGCCAACAGACGTATGAAAAAATTCTCAACTTCATTAGCTATTAGGGAAATGCAAATCAAAACCACAATGAGATACCAACTCACTCACACCTGTCAGAATAGCCATTATCAACAAGACAAAACAAGACAAGGAATCACAAGTGCTGGAGAGGATGTGGAGAAAAAGGAACTCTGGTACACTGCTGGTGGGAGTGCAAACTGGTTCAACCACTGTGGAAGGCAGTGTGGAGGTTCCCCAGAAAATTGGGAATGGAGTTACCATTTGACCCAGCAATCCCCCTTCTGGGGATCTACCCAAAACACTTGAAAACCTTTGTCCGCAAAGACTTATGTACCCCAATGTTCATTGCAGCGCTGTTCACAGTGGCCAAAACATGGAAACAACCAAAGTGCCCTGCAACAGATGACTGGATAAAGAAGCTGTGGTACATATACACAATGGAATATTACTCAGCTATAATAAAAGATGAAATATTGCCATTTGCCACAAAATGGATGGACCTGGAGATCATCATGCTAAGTGAAATAAGCCAGACAGAAAAAACAAAGAACCATATGACTTCACTCATATGCGGAATATAAAACTGAAAGCAACAAAGAAACAAAAACTCATGGACACAGTCAAGAGTTTAGTGGTTACCTGAGGGTAAGGGAGGAGGGGTGTGGGCAAGGAGGGAGGAGCAATGAAATACATGGTGATGGAAAAAGAACTGACTCTGGGTGATGAACACATAATGCAACACATAGACGATGCACTGGAGAATTGTACATCTGGAAGCTATGTAATTTTTGCTAAATGTCACCCCAATAAATTTAACAATTAAAAAATAAGAAATAACAAGCTCAAAAAAAAAAAAAGAAAGAAACTTTTTAGGCCAGAAAATATTCAATGTGATGAAAACCAAGGAGCTACAACCAAGACTAATGTATCCAGCAAGGCTAGCATTCAAAATTGAAGGACAGATAAAGAGCTTCTCAGATAAGGAAAAGCTAAAGGAATCCATCACCACCAAACCAGTACTACAAAGAATGTTAGAAGGACTTCTTTAAGGTGGGAGGAGGGATGGGAGAGTGGGTAAAATTAGGGGAAGGGACTGAGTTTAGTTTGGTTGTTATAAGGCAGTAATCATGGGGATATAGAGTATAACATGGGAATATAGTCAATAAGGTTGCAGTAAGTTTGTGTGGTGCCAGATGGGTACGAGATTTGTTGGGGTGATGGGAGGAAGGTGGGAGGAGTGAGTAAAAAAGGAGATGAAATCAAAAGGTACAAATTCATAGTCACAGAATAGTCACAGCTATGTATGTCCCACAGCATGGGACATACATTCAACAATGTCGTAATGACTATGTGTGGTGTTAGAGGGGAACCAGATGTATCAGAATGAGGATTTAGCAAGTTATATAAATGACTCATCACTGTACTGTGTACTATATAACATTGTATGTCAAATGTAATTGAAAAATAAATTCTCAAGAATAAAAAAAAAGTGTAAACATTTTTTGGCACCTCCAGTATATTAATTAGGTAGATCATCAATGATTGGCCTCATAAGAGAGCCACTGGTTCTTTAAAAAAAAATGAATATATCTATCAATTGAGCAAAAAATCTAAAACAGCTTTGAAAATAATTTCCTTGGCCTAATGTGCCTCTGCGATTCTTCTCAGGCCTGCGAAGAGGTCCAACGGCCTGTCCCACAGTCCAGCCTCAGTGCACGTGCAAATCTGCCAGGCAGAGTTAGTGGGGTTTCTGTGTGCCACTCATTCCCTTGATGCCACTTCCGCCTTCCCCACATCTTTTAGGCACGTGGGCCGTGGGCCCGCATACGTTTTCCCAGTTGGCGTGAAGGGGCTGCTTCTTGTATCCATTTAGATTTGTTGCCAGGTGGCCCTGCCCCAGTCCAGCTTCCCCTGCGCTGGCTGAACTGCCCTCAGGGACAAAAAGGCAAAACCAGGCTGGAGCTTGCTGGCCAGCGTGTTATGTCGGGAGGACCGAGTCCATCTCAGCCCAGCAATGTCACACGCTGTCCCAGTCAGGGAGCCATCTGGAAGCCCACATGATGGCTCCAGTACTTCCTTTCAACACTATCCAGTCCCTGGCTCCAGCAGCAGAGACCAAACCAAAGGGAGGGGGAAAATCCAAGGAAGCATGAATTCAAGGCCAGATTCAACAAGCAAGTTGTTAAATAGACATTCTGAGCCAAACCAAACTTCTGGACACTGATAAACTGCAAATTAAAACCAGGATAAAGGTAGCTATGTCTAAACACTGGTCAGTAAATGTCCAGGTTTGCAGCTGAATTGTCTACTTCATTGCTTTGACCTGTACCCTGTTTTAGCTATGGAGAGAGAACTTCTCCGTATGAAAACTTAAAAGCAATTTCTTTCCCACCTGAAGGCTGATATGATAACGGAAAACCACAGCTGGCAGAAAGCTGGATCTTTGGCTCAAGGCATTAGGTTGGTTTCAGTGGGTAAGTTTTATAGCCTAGGAATTATTTTCAACTTGCTCCAGCTTTCTAAAAACTTCAGTTTCCAGCAAGATTTTCTCAGTGTGCAAGAGAGTGAGGAGGACCACCCAGGTCTTCATGTGGGATTTGCCTGAACTTTCTGCTTGTCACATACTCCCTAGTTTCAAAATAAAAATCCTACTTAATAAGGACATTTTTTGGGTTTCGTCATTATTTATCATTCAATTGGTCTCGATCCTCCACATTAGAAGTAAAAACAAGATAAGATGGAGGCAGGGTGCTTGGAGAAAGGTCAGGGACAGGTCCGCCAGAAAAGGTCAGCCAGTGTCCCAGCTCTCAGGCTGATATGCCAGCTGTCACCCACTATCTCCTGGCCCTGGGCCCACCTCACCCTTGCTCAGAGAAAATGTCCAAAGGACTATGTAACCCTACAGAACAGTGAGCAAGTATTACTTCCAGGTTAAGCCCATCTCAGGAACACAGGGTGTGGAATGCCACCTCCAAATGCTGAGGCCGGGAATGGGCACTTGGTCACACTGAGAAGCATAGGCTGGTGACTTTACAAACCGGATTACAGTATCAGATGCCTACAGACACTACGCTGTTGGCACTCTACGCCAGTGTAGCTCATAGGTGAAGAGTGTGGGCTCTGATGTAAGACTAGCCTTGGTTCAGTTCCATGGGGAGACCTTGAGCAAGTTGCGCAACTTTCTGGCCCTGGCCAGTTTCTTCCTCTGTGAAATGGGGAAGTCCACTTACTTTATAGGATCAGGCAATGTGAATGCTGAAACAAGGAGGGTACAAGAAATTTCATTTGATTATCCTTTATTGTTACCTAGAGGATGCAACTATATTACACTCTGTCCCTGTCATAGGAATTTTTCCAAGTCTTGTTTTGTGGATGGGCTTGAGTTTTCACTGAGTGATTGTTGCATGTCGAATTGTGCACCGAGGCAGGGGTGCTGCATAAAGCAGAGGCCTTGGGTGAAGCTCAGATGGAAATGGCCTGGGGGCACAGTAGGACACAGCCTCAGAAGGCACTTCCACCTGATTCATGCCAGCTAGCTAGAGAAAGGCCCGTGTCACTGCTAAACAGCCGAACTGAGGCTCCTTCAAAAGGCAAAGAGTTTTGTAAGTTTCACATACAAGCTAAAGGGATATTGGGTTAAGGAAATACATACTCGTTTTCTGAAGGTTGTCTCAGGAGTCACATTGAACTTGTGATTAGCATGTCAATTTTCAGTACATGAAAGACTCCAATGTGTTTGAATAGATTAAGAAAGTCAAGAATTTTAAAGCTTTTTAAAAAAACATTCTCTTGATGATATGTCTGAGTCTCTGAAGTTCTTTCTACTTACATAGAACAAAGAGAAACTCCAGTTCCTGACCAAATTAACACTTACCTTCATGGTAAAATATCACTTTCCTTAAAGGACTGGGATGAGGATGGAAAGAGATGAGGTTTATAAAGCATTTAGCAGAGCACTTGGCATAGAGTCGATTCTCCCCATCAAGGTCGACCGTTATAATTGTGGCCTTGTGGCTGCTGTTACTCAGCCATTCGACAGACTGTACACTACACCCGGCTTAGACACAGTGACTTCAAAGAAGATATACCAAAGGGTCTGGTCCCTCGGGATGCCCAAAGATTCAAGGCAGGAGCACACATGTAAACATTCTCATACAAAGTGGCAGCTTCTCTAACTAAGGTCTGGACAAAATGCTACAGAAACCCAGAGGGGAGCAAAGGAAGGCTTCATAGAAGAGGCAATCTTTTAGATGGGATTTAAGGAATGCGTATGAGTTTGCCTGGCAAAGGGAAGAGTATGCAAAGGGCATGCGAGATAATGAAAAGGTGCTATGGATTGAATTGTGTTCCTCCTCAAATCCATATGTTGAAGCCCTACTTTCCAATGTGACAGTATTTGGACATGGGGCCTTTGGGAGATCATTAGATTTAGATGAGGTCATATAGGATCAGTGCCCTTGTAAGAAGAGGAAGACACACCAGAGCTCACTCTCCACCGTGTGAGGACCCAGTGAGAAGGTTGTCGTCTATAAGCCAGAAGGAGGGTCCCCACCAGAAACCAAAGTGACCAGCACCTTGATCTTGGACTCCCAGCCTCCAGAACTGTGAGACATAAATGTCTATTCTTTAAGCCACCCATCTATGGTATTAGCAACCAGAGGAAACTAGTCCAAAAGGCATGGCAGTCTTTGAGGATGGTGGTGAGCTGTGGATTACTAAAGCAGAGGTCACTCAAGGAGTGTGGGGAAAAGGGGCTGGAGAGGTAGCTGGGGGCTGAAGTGAAAGACCTGGAGGAGCAAGCCAAGGATTTGGAACTGATCCGATGGACTTCCAGAACCAGCAGATTTAGCTGAGGAAATGATGTGAATTGATTTATTTCCTATGGCTATAAGTCAGTGCCAAATGTGGGAGATCAAAACTAGAATTTAAAAACACAGAAGGAGGGGCCTGAGGAGTGGGACAGGGAAAAGCCATTCATTATTTGGTGGGGAGTAACAGACCCATTCACTTCCCTGCCATTGGGACTTACATGCAATGGCTCTTCCCAGAGCTGCCACTTCGTGGCTTTTCACTGTCCATCTGGAGAAGAGAAGGCTTAGAGGCTGAGGAACAGGATGTCAGTATGCTCTTCAGTACAAACACTAAGCTGAAGAGAGCTTTGTAGTGTTTAAGAACAAAGCCAGAAACCAGATGCCATTCTTTTCACCAGTAAGGAAGAGTCTTCATCTGTCCCAGAAACCCTGAGAACATGGACATTTAAATAGATAAGAAGAGAAGATAATATGTGAGGGCTCCCCAGTTATGTCCTGATCTTACATTCAAGTCTATCACCTTGATTTATGCATTTTGTTTTCACCTGTGAAACGTGCCTGGGGAATTATGTGAGGAAGCTGAGCTTCAGATGAGCATCTCTATTCAAGATAAAAAACAAGATGACAAACTGTCCCAGTTTGCCCAGAACTGTCCAAGCTTTAGTACTAAAAGTCCCCCACCCTGGGAAGCCCCCAGTGCCAAGCAAACATGGATAGTTTGTCACCCTAAAACATACCATAAAATGCTGCAAAAAGACTGTTATTCAGTATTTATCAATTTCATGGCAGATAGATGTGATTTTATTTTGGTGAAAATGAAGTGATGAATTTTCCTCTCTATAATTTTAGGGTGAAACACATGAGAACTCAAATAATCTACATTTCTTCTAATAAAACCCAGCAGGTGGGTCTGTGAAAGACAGGAGGCAGGAAACTAATAAAAATAATAATAGTATAGAAAGCTAAGATGGCAGAGTAGGTAAACACTGTACCCATTTCGTTCTGTGAACACATTTAAATTACAACTAAATTATTGAACAACCAACCTGGAAAACCATCTGAAGTCCAGCTGAATAGAAATTTTATAACTAAGAATACAAAAAAGGATATGGCCACAGCAAGACTGGTAGGAGGGGTGCAAACATGAAAAGAGCCAAACCTCTGGTGGCGATAGAGAATCAGGAGAGAGAATCTCAGCTGCAGAGGTTCCCCCCAGAGGAGCTAGGGACCTCAGCCTCATACCAGACTCCACAGACTGAAGCACTGGTACTAGGAAGGGAAGCCCCAGAACATCTGACTGTGAAAAACAGTGGGGACTCCAACCATCTGGTTGGAACACAAGGCTGTGGGAAACCCAGATATCCTCTTAAAGTGCCTGTGCAGACTCAGTCGCTTGCAAGTACTCATCCTGGGCTCCAGCAGAGGGACAGTGATTCAGGGAGTGTTGGAAGCAAACAGGGACCAGACTGAGGTATATGGCTTTGGACCAAGTGCTGGAGGACAGTCGCTATTTTTGCTGGGTGCACCCTCCTCCCATGCAGCCAGCTGGGAGGAGGGTGCCATCTTTCCTCTGTTACACCCACCCCCACATGGCCAAATCTGAACCTGATTGGTCTGATGAGCTCCTCTGGCTCCACCCTGCTGACTCACTGGGACCCCACCTCACCCAACTCCACAAATGCCAGAGGCACTTTCCCTGGGGAGTAACCAGCCCCACCTGCTTTGCAATGTTTCTTAGAAAACTGTTCAAGTCTGCAGGCCCCAAGTAGGTGGCAACTGACATTGGTGTGCTCTGAGACTTTTGCTGAGTACCCCAGGCACAGCATTGGCACCAAACCAGAATCCACAGGAGCACTCAGCACAGGTATCCAGGGAGACAGTACTAGGGTCCAACAGGGCATTTACTACATAAGGCTATCCAGCAATACTGGGAGACATTGCAGATCTACCTAATACACAGGAACAAATACGGACAGGTATCCAAAATGAGGAAACAAAAAAATAGGTCTCAAATAAAAGAACAGCAAAAATTTCCAGAAGAGCTAAACAAAATAGAGGCAAGCAACTTACCAGATACAATGATTATAAGGATGCTCTAGTAAAAACTTCAACAGGGAGATAGCAAGCATAAAGAAGGACATAGAAACCATAAAAAAGAACCAGTTAGAAATAAATTGAGTTCTGAAATTCAGAACTCAATAGAAAGACTCACCAGCAGACTAGATGAAGCAGAGAATCAAATCAGTGTGTTGAAAGACAAGGAAGAAGAAAACATCCAGTCAGAAGAGCAAAACCAAAATAATAATAATAATCGAAAAAAATGAGGATATTTTAAGGGGCCTCTGGGACAACATCAAGCATAACAACATTCACATAATGGGAGTACCAGAAGGAGAAGAGCGAAAGCAAGGAATTGAGAACCTATTTGAAGAAATAATGACTGAAAACTTCCCTAACCTGGTGAAGGAAACAGACATACAAGCCCAGGAAGCACAGAGAATCCCAAACAAGATAAATCCAAAATAGGCCCACACCAAGACACATTATAATTAAAAGGACAAAGGTTAAAGACAACAGAGAATCCTAAAAGCAGCAAGCGAAAAGCAACTAGTAACTTAAAGGGCGCTCCCATAAGACTGTCAGCTGATTTCTCAATAGAAACTTTGCAGGCCAGTAGAGAGTGGCAGAAAATATTCAATGTGATGAAAAGCAAGGACCTCCAACCAAGATTACCCAGCAAGGTTATCATTCAAAACAGAAGGACAAATAAAGAGCTTCTCAGACAATAGAAAGCCAAAGGAGTTCATCAGCACCAAACCAGTATTACAAGGAATGTTAGAGGGACTGATTTAAGATGGCAGGGAAAGCAAAATTATGAATAGTAAGATGGCAATAGCTATACATCAGCAATTACCTTCAATTTCAATGGATTAAAAGCTCCAATCAAAAGACATACAGGATATTGCACTGAGTGAAAGTAACAAACTGAGGAAGACAGATACAAGTTGACTTTGCTTATAGGTGAAATCCAAAGAAGAGAATAAACAAGCAGAATAGGAACAGATTCATAGATACAGAAAACATTTCGTTTGTTGCCAGATGGGAGGAGGGTTGGGGGAGGAGGTGAAATGAGGGGAGGCGATTGGGAAGTTCAGTTTGGTGATTACAAAGTAATAGTTATGGGGACATAGGGTGTAACATGGAGTATAGTCAAGAATATTATAATAACTATGGTTGGCATCAGATGGGTACTAGATTTGTTGGGGTGATGGGAGGAGGATAGGAGGGATAGATGAAAAAGGGAAAGAAATAAGAAGTACAAATTCATAGTCACAAAATATTAATAGTCATGTAAAGTGCAGCATAGGGTATACACTCAATAATATTGTAATAACTGTATATGGTGTTAGATGGGAACCAGATGTATTGGAATAAGGATTTTATAAGTTATATAAATGTCTCATCACTAGGCTGTACACCTGAAACCAATATAATATTGTATGTCAAATGTAATTGAAAAAATAAAATTAAATGATAAAAATAATAATAGTAACAACTGACATATTGGGCACTCACCATATGGTAAACAGTGCACTAAAAAATTTGCATAAATTAAATCCTTTAATTCTCACAATGGCCTTATTATAATCATTCACATTTCCCAGATGAAAAATTAGAGGCACAGAGATCTCATACATAATAAATGTACATGATGGAACTGTGATTTGAACCCAGGCTGCCTGGGTCCAAAGCCATACTTCCAAGGACTTCCTTTATATGACATACAGGGTCTGGCAGAAGTAACGCCCGGACTTGAGTTATGATTTTATTACAAAATCATAACCATACATGCTTATGGCTACACAAATAATGCCCCCTTTTATGACCTGGCATAATAATAATAAAACTTTTATTACAAAATCATAAGCATGTATGGTTATGATTTTGTAATAAAATCATAACTCAAGTCTGGCTGTTACTTCTGCCGGCCCCTGTATAACAACTCACATTTCCCAAGCTTCTGCTATGTGTCAGTCATTATGTGAAGTATGAGGGGGACCCAGAAAAACTCAGAATTTATTTATAAAAAGTCGTGTATTTATTCTTGCATGTTTAAACTTCAGTCACCTTCAAAGTACTCTCTGATGCAATGCACCTACCGAGATGCTTTTTTCACTGCTCAAAACCGGTTTTGAACTCGTTGATTTTGGTGCCTTTTAGTGCTTCTGCTGTTTTTTGTTTCAATTCTTTCACATCAGCAAAATGTTTCCCTTTGAGGATTTTTTTCATCTGGGAAACAAAGAAAATGTTGCTTGGGGTGAGACTTGGGTGAATAGGGAGGGTAGGGATCATGCCATTTTTAGTCAAAAACTGCTGAACACTCAGTGTGGTGTGAGCAGGTGTGTTGTCATGCTGCACATTTGTCACGTAAATCACCCGTCATGAAATGGGCAAATGCATTGAAAAGAGTCTCCAAAACAAATTCACTGAAGCCAGATGCAGCTTGTCACAACAATGCCAGCTGGCACACGGATGCAGATGGGCTCCTACAACACTCACCTAGTGGAAGAAGCCTGTACAAGGCCCACCCTCCAGAAGACAATTCCGGTTTTTTGGGTCCCTTCTTGTGTGCTTTGCATGAAATATCTCAAATAACCCTCACAATAGTCTGTCTGTGTCTGGATGAGTTATTCCTTCTTTCAACTAATATTTGTTGAGCTAATACTTGTTGAAGAATTATAATACTGTATTTTACAGGTGAATGGGATAAGGATGGGCCAAGAATAGGAGCACTGAACGTGGTAAAAGAAAGTGAGAGACAGGATTCAAGAAAACCTTCTGGAGTAAAAAAATAAGAACGTGGGATTGATTGAAAATGGTGAAAAAATAGTCAAGGTTGATTCTGAGATGTTTTACCTGAGGGACCAGATGGATGGTAACCCATCAATCAAAAGCAAAACTAGAAAACCTATTCTGAGAGCACAGATAATGAGTCCATCCTGGGCTGCCAGTTCAGCTACAACAGAGCACACAAGCAGAGATGGCCAAAAAGTCTGGCCACATGACTGGAGCTCAGAGAGGTGGTTGGGGGCCAGCCACCTAGAGGTGGTAAAGTCTCAGGTATAAGATTGTACAGAGAAGAGAGCCTGACAAGTAAGGGAGCCCTGGAAATGTCACATTCCAGGGGAGAGCAGAGGAGCCTGCCAAGGAGGCAGCGCAGAGTTGAGAGGTGGGAAAGAAGCAGGAAACAAATGGTTGCTTGGAAACCAACGCAGGGACAGGTGATGGCCAGTGGGCAGTGCTGCAGAGAAGAAAAAACAGGAAGAGGACAGCACACGCCATTAGGACCAAGGCACAGGTCAGATCATGACCAGACAGCAGCACGGGAACTGGACTCCATGCCAGCCTGCTCCTCACCTTGGTCTCCTTACATCTCTCAGCCAGGACTGCAGTCAACCTCAAAGCTCAGGGTGAGGCTAGGTCTGGCCCTGGGGAGTTAGGAGCTCCAGCTACTGAGTCTGAAAGTTAAAGGGACTGGGTGAGGGGTGGGGGCAGGCAGAGAGGCCACTGCTGTGAAGAAACTCATTTCCAGATGCTCCTGCGGCCAGAAGACTAGCTCTATAGAGCCACAAAAACAAAACACAAAGCAAAAGCAACCATTTTTAAAAGTTCCTTTCCTTCTATAGCGAGAGAGAGAGAGAGAGAGAAGAAAAAGTAATTCTGCTTTTATGGCTACCTGACCTCTGACCCCCAGGCTGGAGAATAATAACTGAATCTCATTAAACATCAGCAAAATTGGGAGAAAAGACAGGGACACGCTTTCCAAGATCTCATGTCTCATTTCCAAAAGCAAATAGCTCAATCGACCTTGAAACTATGGAAGGTATTTTTCTCTTTAAGATGGTACACAAATGAGCAAGTTGTGACAGTGTTCTGCATGGGAACCATCACATCCTTGTGAACAGCTGTGTTTTCAATACACCTCTGGGAGAAAACACCCCAAGTTGTGAACTGCACTAAGGAGAGACATATGAACGCAAAGCTCATTCAACTGTAGGCATTTGGGCTCAGGAAGAAAACTTTTTGGGGGGTGGCCTTTATTTAGCTGCACACCCTAACTGGTATCGCCCGGGGGCTTTCCTAAGCTCTGATAGCAGGCTCCGTGTCCAAGTGGGTGATCATCCAAGCATCACAAGGTCTCCCCGCCAGCCCACGCCACTCCACTATCTGTGTAGCAAAAGGATCAAGCAGAGCATTCCTGTAGGAAAGACCCCGCCCTGGCCTCCCCATGCAGCCCCCTTCAGTCTGATAAGCCCCCATCATAAATTTTGCCCCAACAGAGGCTTTGACCTGTTGCCATCACTTTGCTTTTTCTTTTTGCCAGGCACCAGCTCTCTCCTTTGAGAGAAATCCATTATTTTCAGTCCTAGAGGCTTCCAAGGGGGCAGGTGGAAGAGTAAGAAAAACCCCCCAGCCCAGGGCAAATCATCCTAGATTGTTATTTGCAGTCCTCACGCTGGCCTGGGTCTCATCTGCAGTGATGTGGCGTTTTTCAGTCCTACACTTCACCATCCCCCACTCACTTTTTCCATCTGTTGTCAAAGCAACAGGCTAATTCATGGGGACGCTCAGTAAGGAGATGATGAGGTGGGAGAGACGGGCGAGGAGGGAAATGGATTGAGATGAGAAGACACGTTCCTCCAAAAATACGTTCACGGCACATGAGGAGTAACTCTGTGGCGCAGGCATTCACTCTGTGGACCGAGCACTCAGCATTAGAATTCATTCCTTTGCCTTCAAAAGCTTCCCAGGCCTGACCCACGCAGGGGAGAGGTGCTGGAATCTCAGGCTGGCCTCCAGGACACAGTATGTTGCATATTGTGAACACGACCCCTGCATATTCGTCTACGAATCCAAATTCACTCCAAAGACCTGGCCCCGTCTGCTCTGGTTGTGCCTTCTCCCTCTGTTTAGGGACCCTCCGAGAACAGGAAAAGAGCTGCTGGAAGCCTTAGGTTGCCCAGGCTTAGCATGGACCCGCCGAGCTCCTGAGCTTAATCCAGCTCTTTCCAATTCCAAACATTTTCCCCAAACAAATCTCTTTTTCTGGTCATGGTGGCAACTACTTTTGCGTGATTGAGTCACACAGCCATACAGCTGAGCCAGCTTGGCTGTTGGGACTGCCAACAAAAAATCCCAATTGGTCTGGTGGTTTTCGTGTTACTGACAACAGTCTAACTCAGTTAAGTTGCATTTCATTTGGGCAAGTGTCAAACCTTAGAAGAAGAGCGGTCACAATGCTGCCTATCTCAGCTGGAAACGTCATGACAAAGGGTTGCTGAGTGCTGTAGCAACTCTGGGAACTAATCCACTTAAATGTTGCCGCAGTGACCCCCAAACTTTGGAGGAGGGTTATAACATCCAATAAATCACCATTTGGTCTGTCTGGGCTCTTTTACCAAATGCACAATTTTAAAAAATCTAGCAAACCTAGAATTTCTTTTAAAATATTTCAAGTTAATTTTAGATTATTTTATTTTGAGATTTTTGTGAGAATTTCACAATACCTTTGTCTTCCCTTAGACACTTAGGGTTTCTCCCAGAGATCTATTCTCTGTCGCATAGGTCCAGGACTGATCTTACCAAGGCTAAGAAAGAGAACCAAGTTTTTCATAATTCAGGGCAACACATGTGATATGTGTAGACAGGGCTTCAACCAGATCCTCTGTTCAACATTGTCCCTGCAACCCCAGCCTGGAGCTGATCCTCAGAGAAGGCTGAATTAGAGGGATTCATGAGGATTTTATGGAAAAAGGGCTAGAGAGACAGAGCTCCCCCATTCTTCCAGGACAACATGTCTTCCAGTAATGACGGCTGACACTTACTGAGCTTTTACATGTACCAACTACTACTCTAAGTACATTCACAAATGCAATCCTTATAACAACTTTCTGACACTCTAATTAGGCCCAGATAATTACAGATAGGGAAACTAAAGCAGAGAAAGTTCAAGCAATTTGCCCAGAGGCACACTGCTAATATGTTGTTAGTGCCACTGACTCCAGAATTTGCTCTTAACCTCTGTATCCCAGCAGTTCACAGACCCAAGCCCAAAGGGTCACCTGGAGGGCTTGTTGAAACACAAATTGGTAGGCCACACATCCAGCATTTCTGATTCAGCAGCTCTGGGTGGGACCTGAGGACTTATATTTCTAGCACATTCCCTGGAGATGGTAATGTTGCTGACCACACACACATGGAGAATCACTGCTCTACACTTTTCAGCCTTTAGAGAAAACTCATGATAGAATACTTCCTCCTTCTCCACACACTCCTCCAATCCAAACCAAAACAAAAAAAGCTTCATGGAAGCAACACTTATACTGAGTAATCTCCTGAGATCCATCAGGCAATCAGTCTCTAAGAGACCTCCACAGTCTCAGGCAGCCTGGTGCTAGGACTGGTGGGGCCTCGGGAGTAAAATGAGCCTCCTCAGAGGAGCCTCTGGAGCCCCGACTGGAAATGCAGTATCACTAAACAAAAGTACTTGTAGATACCATTTGTGTGTTAAAACTTCCTTTGTACATGTCTGTAAAGTCATTCCATCTTCCCAAGTTACGTTGTAAGCTCATTCATTCATCCAGTCCCTGCACCATCACGTTAGGAGTATGTATGACAACAGAACAGATGTCTATAGGGCAGGACAATCAAAGCGAAGATGAAATAGAAACTGAGCAATTCCGTAGGATGAGGCTGGAGTAGAGTTAGCGCACAGAAATGCAAACCCAAAACATTCCAAGAGGAAAACACAGTGCACTCCGAAAGTACAGCGTCTGGGAAGCAAAGGTTGCTTGGATCCAGAGAGTGAACTCAACCAACACGCACATACCAATCACCGAAGCCCAGGGACCTGATGGACCTCAGAGCCGTGGCGCAAAGAAAACAGGGCTGGAGAACAAGGGAGATTAAAATGAACACAGTGAGTTCAAACGGGAACAAAAGAGATAGTGTGGAAAACATTCTGGAAGTGGCAAGCCAATGTCCACAGCTGGACTTCACCCACTTCTTACAATCCATTTGCTGGGGGCAGCAGGTCCATTTAAATGAACAGGAGCCAATGACACGAATATTCTCACAATTAGTGGCATATGCTTACAAGCCTGCCATGAAATAGAGAAGAACTAATAGGCCAGCCCAAGTTTCAAGGGGGACTCATCAAGTCAGGGTCCCTACTGAGGACTTCAAACTCAGAGGGAAGACACAAGTATCTTGCAAGAGATTTGTTACTTGTAATAATGGTATATTAAAGTTTAAAAATGTCTTACTTGTTTACATAAATTAGAACAGAGTTGAATTTATCCCTGTTATGACCTTTCTCTCACTTACTAGTATTTCAATGTGTTTGGTGAACTAAAAAGAGAATGTGTTAAAGCATGTGGTCTGGGAAATACACGTTATCTGAGTATTGCCCATGAGAGGATGGCATACGACATTAGGGAACGCCATCAGTCATGGGAAAATGATTGGAAACCACTGCCACAGCCAAGTGAGTTGAGTAGCCTAATAGAGATAAAACAAGGGTTGGCTGGACTCACGGTTGCATACCTGTTATGTATTTCAGAGAATCTGTGGAGGGTACCAAGACCGGAGGACTCTCCGGTCAAAGAGTGGAATCCAGCTAATTGTCAATGGTCTTCCATAACCCTGAGCTAATGATCTATCTTGTTGTTGATTGTAAATCTCTCTCCCTAAAGGAACTTAAATTCATAATCATTTTTATAACCGTAGTAGTCAGATGTTTGTTGCCAGATAGAGAACTATTTAATCCAATTCTCTTTTTAAATGACTCATTTGTGATTTATGTATTTGTGATCCTTGTGTAGTCTTTTCCCACACGGTGTCAGGGTTTCTTGGTGTAGTCAATAAAATATGCCATGAGCAATGATATGTGACTTCCTACACTATGTCATAAAAGACATGCCTACTTCTGCCTTGCCTTCTTGGAGCTTGTTGCAGAGAAGCTAGCTGTCATGCTTTGAGCACATTCAAAGAGCCCTATGGAGAGTTCCACTTGAAGAGGGACCAAGGCAACAACTGTCAGCCTCGTCAGGTGCCATGTTCGAGGCAGCCCCAGTCGAGCTTTCAGATAATGCAGACACAACCGACATCTTAACTACAGTCTCGGGACAGTCCCTGAGCCACAGCCACTCAGCTAACCCATTTTCAGAAACTGTGTAAATAATAAATGTTTACTATTATTTTAATCCACTAAGTTTTGGGATAATTTGCTATGTAGCAAATAGATGACAAATATATAACTGATGTGATCATTACAAATTACTTTAATTATTCATTCAAACCGATATTCAAGGACCCTCATTTTCCATTTTCCAAAATTATAAAAATATTTAATGAAGACTTGTTAATTCCTCATAAGTAGCCCAAATGAGTTTTGGGTTTTATTGTACATATGTGAGTCTGTTTCTTATTTTGACCAATTGGTAATATTATTTATTTGTATTACAGTCTATCTGCCATTGGTTGACCCCTCAAAAGCAAGTCATGTAAAACCTGTTCTATTGTATGTGTGTGTGTGTATTTTATGATGAGGCCTAGGCTATTATTTGGGCCAGGACTTAACTTATTTGTGCTGATTTAAAAAGCCACATAGTCTTACCAAAACAACAACAAAAAAAGATTTTATTTTATCAAAAGAATTTCTTTACCTTCCATGGATTTGAAACAAGTTTTATGGTACCAAGAGAAAATGGACAGCCTAAGTGACCTCTGAGACTTTTTGCCACCTTTAAAACAGATTAAAAGTTTTCCGAATGATTCTTCCTAAAACCCAAACAATTCTCTCTCACCACAGGAAAGGTGAGCACCAGAAGCAGTCTCAAAAGACTGTCCTGCTCAGGCCGATGAGTCAGCCTGAAGGACTGCAGAGTCCGTCTGCTAGGCCTTCATGAGTTCGTTGGGTCTGTGTGTTCTGGGAACTTCTGACATGGCAACATCTGGACATCAACAAAAAAAACATATTCCAAAGTCAGCATCAACTCTGTTTAGATTGTTGCCATCCTGAATTATATGTTCCTTCCTAATGAGTGCAAATAATCAAAAGCTTGCAATATTTACAAAAGTCTTAGCTATGATTTATTTTGTGTGAGGAAGAATTACACCCACCAATTACAGATGGGGAAACGAACGAAATCAGGCTCTAATCAAGACTGTAGCCTAAAGGCCTAAAGAAATAAGCCATCCAGAGGACATTCCCCCCGCCCCCAAAATGCATCTAGCATCCCTTATTATCTGATGAGAATGCCTTTATTTTTCATCCCTCCAGGAAGCCTTTCCGATGCCTAGCCCGTGAAGGGCCCCTCCTCCATGTACCCCACCAGACAATAAACATTTGGAAGGTGTTATTCCTCTTCAGCTATTTTCACCTCCATTACCTAGCCAAGAGCCTGGCACAATGTAGGAATAAATGATGTATCTTGACTAAAGTGTACATGGGACCCATGATGTTCATACCACAACATTTTGTTCTTTCTCATGTTATGTTTATTAGACAATTCCTTTCTACTTATTTCCTCTGTCAACCCCCCTTTATAGTGTTCATTCTGAAAGTCTATGTTTTGCTAAGTTTGGATCAGGTGCTAGCAAAAAAATAGGACAAAAATCTCCACATTTTTACCTAGACTGTGAGAATATTACAACCCCAAAACTTTCCATGTAACTTTACACCCACTAGGATGACTACAAGGAAAAAAAATAAATAAACTAACAAAAACAAAAAAGAACAATATGACCCAACAATTCCACTCCTACTTATATACCCAAAAGCCTTTAAGACAGGTGTTCACACAAAAACTTGTATGCAAGTATTCACATCAGCACTATTCACAATAGCCAAAGAGCAGAGAGAAGCCAAATATCCAACAACAGAATAATGAATGGATAAATTGATGTGGTGTCTCCATACTATGGAATATTATTTGGTTGTAAAAACGAATGAAGTAGTGATACATGCTACAACATGAATAAGCCTTAAAAGCATTATGCTAAGAAGTAAGAACCAGTCACAAAAGACCACCTGTCCTACGAGTCCATTTATAGGAAATGTCCAGAACAGGGCGATCTGCAGTGATAGAAAGTAGATTAGTGGTTGCTTAAGGCTGGAGAGGATGGAAGGATGGGGCGGGGGGGTGCTAGCTAAAAGGCAGGGGTTTCTCTTTGTGACCATGAAATGTTCTCAAATTGACAAATGATGGTTCCATGTATCTGTGAATATACTAAAAACCATTCAATTGTATACTAAATGTATCATATGTGATGATTATATCACAATAAAGCTGCTTTAAAAAAAATACCATGTAGCCTAGGGGAATTCGTTATGTTGGAATGTCCTGTATCCTATTTATGATAGTAGTTACAAGACTCCATGTGCATGTTAAAATCCAAAGAACTCTGTGCTCCAAAATAAGTGAATTTCAGTGTATGTAAATTTTTTATAAACCGCCATGTGCTTAGTTGGAATTATAAGCTGAGATCCATGGTCAATTTGGTTGAGGCTGGTGTGGCTACTAAAAACCCGTGTGTGTGTGTGTGTGTGTGTGTGTGTGTGTGTGTGCGCGCGCGTGCGCGCGTGTGTGCCTTAAACCCAAAGAGCAGAGCCTGAATCTGGACCCCTAGGCTGCATTCTGCAGTGAAACCAAGACAAACATAAAATCCCTGTGGGGAGACTGTCACCCACATAGTCCTACCTCCACCTCGTGCTTAAAGCAGTGTGCGGGTCCAGGGGGCCCGGTTTCCTTCCAGGTGCCAGTGACCCCTGTGATAGTTCTGAATTCTCCATTTCTCTACCACATATACTGAGCTTGGGTCCCAAAGAGGAGTAAGTTGGGTAGGAGGAACTGATCAAGGTCACCATCAACATCCGGTGACCTCTCATGGGTGCTCGGGACACCTGAAAGCCTAAGCCCTGTCAGTCCCGGGTGTTAGCTGCAGTTTTCTGTGACTGACTGGAGAGCCCCAGCTCTGTGGTAGGGACCCCGTGCAGGAAGCTGAGTGTGCCAGGCCCAGGGCCAAGCCGACCTCCGAGAACGGGGACCCCTGTGTTAGCTGAGACAAGACGCCGCAACACATAACAAAAGCCCAAAGTAACGGAGACTAAATGCAGAAGTTACTCTCTCACACAGAAGAGGTCTGTGGGGAGGCAGTCTGTGATACGAACTAGGCAGGCTAAGATTCCCCCTAACCTTCCGGTCCCCCATCCTACATGCATAGCTCCCACACGAGTGGTCCAGAGTGACAGCTGAAGCACTGGACCCCAGGCAGTGGGGAGGAGGGCACAATGGGCACACTTCCTGAGGGAGCCTTCCTGGAGAGCCATTTGGATTTCAATAACCTGAACACAGTCACAAGGCTACACCTATGACCAAGGGGAACTAGAAATGTAGTTTTTAACGGGGCACCTTGAGCCCTGACACGGGAGTTCGGATGGTCAGGAATAAGGGGGCATGAATGTGGGCAGACAGCCTGCAGGGTCAGCCACACAGGCCTTGTGTCTTCCAGAGCCAGGCCTTGTTCTCTGCTTGCACAAACAAAACAGGGGCTAGGCCAAGAGCATGGTTTTTCCAGTCTTTGTGAATTAGCAAATGGGCAAAAAAGCTTTTTCTCTTAAAAACCAAAGCTGTGTGTGAAAATGAAAGGAAGTTATTTCAATTTTCTAAACCGCCAAGACTTCTCAGTTAGGTTAGAGATGGAAACTCATGGTGTCCTTCTCTGTCCTCAGACTCACCCCATGATTCTCCCACCCACAGATGCACACAGACCGACGGGCAGTTTCCCTGAAGGAGTATGGGGTTGGGGGTAAGTACCTGTAGTTCCCTAACTTTTCTACTGATGTGCCCATCCTCTCCTACGGGGAGGCCCTGCACACGTATTCCCTCGGGAGCAGAAAGGTAGATTTGTAGATAACCCTTCTTGTCCAGTCATTGTATTTGTAAAAGCTCCTTGCCCATAAGGCAAGGAAAACGAGATGCAAAACGAGTTACCATACTTTTCTGTGTGTAAGGCACCCCCGTGTATAACACAACCCTTATTTTTCTAACCCAACATTAAGAAATCAACATCAATTGGTTACTCCTGTGTATAAGATGACCCCCAAATTTTGGTCTAACAATTTCAGACAAAAGTATTGGTTTATCCATGGAAAAATACGGTAAATGTCTTGCCTAATTCTAGAGGCAGAGCTAGGACTATCGTTTGGGCTTCAGCGCCCAGTCCGCTACTCAAATCAACACAACCCAAATTATTATGGGGAATAAAATCTGCCATTGAGAAACAAATGTTTGGGATTCTGAAACATCCTGGGTCGCTGTCCATACTGATGTTGTTAACCAGATGAGAGAGATTCTCAAGTTCATCTTGCCCAAGGTATGCCTGTCCAGGTCTCTGTGAAGTCAGCTGTCCAATCTAATTGTTGTTTATTGAAAGCTCACTCAATGACCAGCGACATGCTATGAGGGGGATACCAAAGGACGCTAAGATATGCCCTTAGAATGTCTGGTATTGGTAAGACTTGTGACCAGGAATTAAAAAGGCTAATTTTTAACGCTTTTCCTGTTTGCCCCAAGAATACTCCCCTGTAGCACTTGTGGCTGCAGCGCTTACCCCAAGACAACTTGTGGATTACAGTCCTAACCTTACCCTCGAAGTTTGCCATGAAACTGGCATATCATCATATACACATTTCTGTTGCATTAGGATTAGAGAAAAGTTCTGTTTAGAAATAACTCCAAGAACAGTTTTTATATTTTATTTTCATATTGAAAACCAGTCAGATTTGCTCCAGCCTCAAAGAGCATGTTTATGCAAAACCAAATGAACGTGGCAGTGAGCTACACTTTTTTCTTTTTCTAAACTGGAAAAGTGTTAAACAAACACATCAAAGACTATATATTTATGTGAGTAGTATCTCACCTTGGGAAGAATTTGCCCAACAATGATGTCATTGCTCAAAATATTTTTAGAATTCACATTTGGGAATTCTTTCCAACAGGTAAACCAAACTCTATTAAATGTTCATCCTGGACAGTGGGTCTTTTTGCTTTGAGAATGGAATTTATTTTTCAAGGAAAGCCAAAGCCCTCAAGAGCCAAGTCTGAAAAAGTAGGTGGATGATCAATTTGGGCTCCTGATGACATTTTTATCAGCCCAGACTTCTTTCCATGATAGAATAATCTCTGTACATTTAGGCCAGTTCTCAAACTTTAGGGAACACTGGAATCATCTGGAGGGCTTGTAAGAACCAAGATTGCTGGGCTCCAATTCTGATTCTTTAGGTGTGGGTGAGGCCTAAGAATTTACAGTTCAACAAAGCTCCCCAGTGATGCTGGTGTTGCTGGTTTAGGAAATATTCTTTGAGAAGCACTGCTTTAAGACTGTTATTTTAGGTTTTCCATTATGTCTCATCTGATATAAATGATCTTTGCTCTCAGGGAGCTTCTTTCCCATCTCTCATGCTGGTCATGGGTACTTTGTGTCCTTGCATATTACAGGCATGCAACTGGACATGTGTCCATGGTCCCTACCAAGAATGTATCACTTTTCACCCACAGCCACAGAGGACGGAGCTCAGGTCTGTGATGGAAGGGGCTCGCAGCTTGAGTCCTGCCAGCACCCAGGAAAATCACAGCAGGTTAGAGCTGGAAGGGATGTGAATTACATCTGGTCTAAGTCATTCTGCCCCCACTCTCCTCATTTTAGAGCTAAGGAAACCAGGGCCCAGAGATGCTAACTGAAGTGTTCAAGGTCACCCAATAAGTTGCAAACCTGTTCTGTAGGATCCATGGTGAAGTATCACAGTCACCTCCCCTGATGATGTCACCCAATCAGGACAAGAGCAACATGACTCGGGTCTGATACGATGCGTGCACCGCAAGGACCAATCATGCAGACCACATTGTGTGTTTCTACCATTTCGTCTTACAGTAACTGCGATGGCAAACATCACTACATTCCCCTGTTGGTGCAATACTCATAGTTCTTACGCTTAAGACGTGACAGTTTGCTCCATCCTAGTGATAAACCCTCATTTGCAGGAGATGACGGGGGACGTGAAGTCTAGTTCAACTAGGATGCACATCCTCCCATTTCTTTGGTATAAACATTACTAGTTTCACACGTCAGCAAAGAAATGGACAAGAACCACAGATGTGATTTGACTGACCCTCAGTAGCATCTTAAGCAATTATCAACCTCTGGTCCTAACCTCTTTTCAATCTGGTACCAGTGATGGAATGGCATGACATTTGAGAAGCTACATGTAAGAAAAGGGCTGCTGTGGAGGGGGAGTCAGGGGAAGACAGAAAGTCTGGAAATTTCAGGGGGATAGGACCTGGGGAAGCCTGATTCTGTTTTATTGTCTGCCCACCCTGCAACTCCCTAAGTTCGGATGATAGATTAGGCCTGCAGACCTCAACCCATTTGCTGTCCCATTTGCTTTGCCTCAGTACCCTCCCGCATCCATCCCCCTGAAGCAATACAGGACCCCCATGAAGGACTTACTAACACCCCCTCTTTTGCTCCCCGAACCCTGCTGGAAACTCACCTTCCCTAGAACACCACCTCTGACTAACCTGCCTGCCTGCCATCCCTCCAGCAAACGTTTCGGCAGGACTCCGGACTGAGGGTTGAGTGCCTTCTCAAACGTGAGCACTTTAATTCCTCCTGTTTTCAGTGACGAGCAGTCCCTTTTACTTCCTTGGTGAGCTCTTTTGCTCGTGTGGTGCTCATCCCTTTCCCAGTTCTCCCAGCCCCTCCCGTCGCCCGTGGGGCTCTGGCTGTCTAGGAACCATGGAAAGGCAGCCAGGTCAGCACTCCTGAACCGCCCCACGTGTTGGTCTCCGAACACTGCTTTCCACAGTTTGGGAGAGCTGGAAAAGATGGGTCTGAAAAAGGTCTGGAGAGGCGCCTCCAGACCCACAAGGCAGGTGTCCATGTTGCTATGGTTACCAGGCGCCTTGGCAGTCTAGCCAGCTCTCCAAACAAGGAAATCCTAAGAAGGCGCTCAGGTTCTCAAACCCAATTTACCCCGAGAGCTGGGAGAGCAGTAACAGTTTTGTCATCTTGCTCATCACAGTGCCAACAGCAACGTTAGGGGTCACCAAGGCTGTGAGGGGAGCACAGCCACTTTGGAAAGCCACTTTGTACTTGTTAAGATTAGAAGGAAACCAAACAGTGACAAAGCAGCATTCCCTGCACTCTCTGAGTTTCGTTCTCTTTAGCTTTGTCTCTTTTCTCTTGACCCAGAACTCATGTCATATTGGTCTGTGTGGTTCTAGTGTGACTGGCAGCCGAGCCCGTGGAACAAACTGGGCGGGGACCCAGTCAGGAAGCCCTCCTCCCCCTACTTGAGCCTCAGACTCTGGTTCTCTAGGCTCCAGATGGTGATCATGACTGTTAAAAAGCAAGCATTATCCCTGTTAATGAGGATAATCAAACTGAACAATTCATGAGCACCGACAACATATGGAGCGCCCTACAAAACGCAGATTTATCAGCAGTATCAGAAAATGAAGTTTTCCACATCAGTGAATTTTCTGGAAAATTAGGGCTTACCTCTTTAGCTTCAACCATGTGGGATAGAAATATGTGTCAAATATGTGATCTACTTTGCTACCTTGCTAACCAGTTTATCGAAGACTGCACACACCATTTTTCCTGGACGAACGCCCAATGAGCACGTAGGTGTCTCCATCTATAACATACTCGGCTCTTTCTGCGGACAGTTCATCAGAGTCGTGCTGGTTTCTCTGGACAGTAAGCTCCTTATGCAGGAAGCTGGGCTTTTTCACCTTAACCTGGTATCCCTGCAGCCTCACCACTCTAAGGGTGTCCCCAGAATAAGCAGATCAGCGTCACTTGGAAGGTTTAGAAATGCAGACTCTCTGGCCCCATCCCAGACCCGCTGAACGAATTAGATTCTGAGTTTTAACAAGACCCTCAGGTGATCCATATGCACATTATAAGTGAAGTGTTACCCTCCAGCTGCGATTGCCAGCTTGCCGCTCCCCAGTTACACCATCGTCATCGTCACCTAAGGGTGGGCCTGTTCAACTCATAGAACATGGGGCCCTGTTCAGACCCCAGAAGGAGAATCTCCAAGAGTGAAACCCAGAAATCTGTTTTGCTCACACTCCAGGGTGACCCACTCAAGGGGTGATTCTGATATGCACCAGCACCAATAGAGTGCCCAGCCCTGCTCTTTGTTCACAGGAGGCATTCAGTAAGTCTTTTTACTTCCAACTCAAGCATTTTATTTTAACTTTTATTAGAACAGGCCAAGTCCATGGACTTCTGCAATGCCTCCTAGAGCAGGCCTGGGCAGCCTTTTTCAGGGCAAGGGCTACTTCTAATTTTCTCCAGTGTCGCAGTCTACTAGCTATTTGTTTTTTCTTGCTCAAGTCCATACAGCCGCCTCGGTTGTAGAGACCCAATTCTCGCCTCTAGCAGCTGTACGTGTGCGTGTGAACAATGTGCTTCTTTTATGTTCAGCTATCTAGCCACTAGGCCTGCTGTGATGTGGTGTCTGCTACCATTTTTCTTAATTCAGGCAGTCACCCCAAAATTGCTTGGGAGTCACCCAGTAGACCATGATCAATGTCTTGCCCAGCACTGTTCTGGAGGATTGCCTCACAACAGAACCTGCATTTGCATTGGGGAAGAAACCATGGCTTCCAGCACAGGCCTGAAGTGTGGCCCCACCCAACACCATCAACACTCCAACACCCCCAGGACAAAGGCCAGCATCAGGGCTTCTGCCCAAGCCCCCTTAGAAAGGTCCTTCTTCAGCCTCTCCACCATCTCGTGAGGTTTGGGGAACTTAATCCCAGTCCTGGCCTCCGCAATTCTGCCTTCCGTCAGGGGACACAGCATTGTCCCCTTGCAGCTTGTCCTCCAGGGCATGGCAGGATCCACTGCACTGGGGCCTCCGGCCGAGAGGGCTCAGGGCACACCACTGAGCCTGTGGATGCATCAGTTGGTGCAGTGCTCCAAAACAGCATCGCCTCCTCCTGCTTCCTGGGGGCCCGGCCTTCCATTTCCTCCCACAAGAAGCCAAGGCCGACCTGGGGCAGGACCCCGGCAGGGGACGTCTGTCTCTGGACTCCGGACCTTAGCCAGGAAATTCCACTCCCCATGCAACTACTCCCCAAGGGCAGAAAGAGTGGCCTGGGCATTGAATGGAATTCTTGTCTGTTTTTTTGTGGTTATCCTTCCCCTCCTGCACTAGCAAGCTGACAGGTGTTAAGCCTTTTGTCTAAGCAGATACAATCCCATGTCTCATTGTCAAACATAATGGTTAAGATCTCTGGCTGAGATACATGTTCCTGTTTGCTCTCTTGTGCCTCTTCCATCACCACGAAAGCACGCCTGGGTTAGCTTGATGAGAGACAGGAGATGGGGATCAGGTATGAGGCACCCAAGTCATCTCAGCTGAGGCCCCCCTAGAAGTGCTGACAGCCAGCCAACCTCCAAGCCTCACCAAGCCTAACCAAGACCAGCAGAGCCGCTAAGCAAACCTCCAGGCACGTGAGCAATGAACACTTGTTGTATGCCACTGAGACTTCAAGGTGGTTGTTACATGGCATCATTGCAGCGACAGATAACAAACAGAGACTGTGGGATTAGGCGCCCACAAGTTATAAAGTACTACAGAAATGTAAACCAGTAAAGGTCAAGGAAATTATATACATCTAGATCTCAAATATAGTAATAAATTAACATATATTAATTATATAGGAGTTACTTTATATATCTCCAAGGACTCCCTTGGTCTATGAGATACTAAAGCCTGTGAAAAAATCTCAAGTCCTATTCAGAGAGTCACGAGATCAAAATTGGAGTTGGACAGAACCTTGGAGACCATCTGATCTGATCTACACTCCGCCTGTGTTGGGAACCTCTTTCCTCAGCCACGCTGACTCACTGTTGTGTCCCAACAGACTTACCCCTCTAGCACCTCCATGCTCCACCAGTTATAAAAACTTCATCCTTCAGTCCTGCCCTCTCTCCAGCAGTCCCTTGTGGCAGCGCAGGACACTGCTCCAGTTCCATCCTTCTGAGTCGGCCACTTCTTTGCCTTGGCATCTGTAGGTTATGCTCTGATCATGGAATGATTTATAATATTTCCAGATGCCTTCAACAGGCAGACACTTTACAAACTAAAAGCTGCTAATGCTCTGCCATTTATCACGTCTCCCTGCATATTGCATTAATCTTAAAGACCCAGCTTAATGCACACAAGGACACCCTCTCTGAAGATATTACTGGAAGGGCTGGTCTACAAAAGCTCATAAAACAAGCATCCTCCTGGGCTTCCAAAGGAATAGAAAGCCACAGGAATAAATTGGAAGAGAAATCCAGCAATCTGTTTCTTATTTTCTAAAGGAAGGAAGAAATTATTTAGCCCGATTCAGAACTCTTTCAGGCACCTCACACGTTATTATCACTGAACAAATGCTTATTCTCCTGTTTAACAATGAGGTAACCAGAGATGGCCTTTTTCTTCCCTAAAAGGAACAGGAGTATTTCCAGATCCCATTTCTGTGTCCTACATGGTGTCCTCACCTTAGTAGCTAAAGGACCTTTTCCCCCCCTCTAACCTAGAAGAAGACAGGAGGCAAGTGCCTGCCTAGAAAAATGACAAATCAGACATGACATGCAGACAGACCCGTCACTTCTGTCACATCTCTCCTCTCAACTTCTCTCAGCAATTAAGGTTTCCATGGGCCCCCCACTCCTTCTCAAATCCTGCTTGTGAGGCAGTTGTAATTAAACCCCCTTGATTTCCCAATGCTGCTGCTTTGTAAAATAACTTTATCTCAGCAAAGTTCCCTTCCTAAATTTCCCCGAGCACCCTTTCCTGACTCGGGCTATGATGATCAACAAAAAATTTTCCTCCCTGTCTTCTGTGTCTACACTCAGACCAAGCACTACCTCCTTCAGGAAGTCCTCATTGCACACCTAACCCAGCCTCACTTTGATGCCCTTTCTCTAGGTTCCCATAGCCCGTACACATGCCTCCCTCATAATACTTACCACGTGGTCTTGTGGTCATCAGTGTCCTTGCTGTGTCCCACACTTAGCCTGCACAAAGAGGACAGGCCACACCTTGGCTGACTTTGCACCCATAGAGCCAGGTTGGCCAGTGGGATTCTGGAGATAGAGCACTGACCAGTTGCTCGTCCGTGCTCACAGCAACTAGTTCGTTCCTGCTCTGCCTAAATCAGCATCACCTCTGTTCCTGTCGTTAGCATCACTAAGAGGATGAGATGCCTGGACTCTCCTGGGGATGATGAGATGCATGAAATCTTCTGAAATTGTCAAATTATCAGATAACCTTTGAGTAGCTGGTATGGGGCTAGGTCTCAGACAATAGGAAAGACATTATCTATTTGGAGATTTAAATATACAAGGGCTGACCGGAAAAAATCCAGCCATAAGTGCCTCTATTTTTCATATTACATGGCTGGATACTTTCCAGACAGCCCTCGTATGCCTACAAAAAAACTGATTAACTTTACATTAGAGTTTATGAGTGCCAAATAAGTCCCATAGAAAATCATAGCTAGAGGAGAAATTCAGATGGGGGAGATATTACTGGAAAAGGAGGAGAGTTGGAAGGATTTTCAAGGCAGCTTCACACAAGAAGCTAGAACTGGGTCTTGAAGGAGGGTAGGGTCTCAATGGAGGCAGAGGAGCGGATGTAGCACTTGCAAGGCACTCAGAAACAAAGGCACAGAGGCAGGCTCTGCAGTCCATTGAGACTTAAAGAATAATGAACAGACTTGCCTGGTTAGGATGAAGGCCGAGATGAGGAATAATGGGAAACTAGGTTCCAAAGCCAGACCAAATTATCTTCATTTTCCCCCCAATAAAAAGAACCGTCCAACTTACCTACTTTTAAGAGGCCGCAACAAACCCAGCAACAAACCCACGTCAGAACAGGAAACGTGCACTTAACAAGGAATGCACAGTATTACCATAACCCCATCACCACCAATTACTCTTCAAGAGCACCACATTAACTCTTGGTTAACCACAGGCTGTTTCTCTAATCTGTGCTCTGTCTAGTTCAACCACTCAGTATAACTGTGTACCCACTATGTGCTACTCTCTGTACTAAACTCCCTAAAATACTCAAGAATGAAGAAGATAAAATTCGTAACTTTGGAGAACATATTTTCTTATTTTTTTCTTCCATATTTCTCTCATTGACCATTTCTTAGGGACAGTATTAGAGGTTCCATCAAACTCCAGATCTTCTGTAGCCCTTCCTTGTTAAACATGTTTTAATCACACTGGTAGATTTAAAAAGAGAGAAAAGAAGAAAACAAGCCAGTAAATAATCTGACTTTGGAGGTGAAATGGTTAACTATAAGAGCTCTCTTTATAAGGTCATATCTTTAGCTATGCTCTCCTCGTGGTTAAGAGTTGGTGCTATCTGCCAGAAAACATCTTTTGCATCTCCTGCTGATGAGAAACAAGACACCCCTCTTGTTGTCTAATGAAGAGTGGAAATTGTGGCCACGCCAAGACAGCACCGTCCAACTCACCCTTCAGAGCCTGACTTCTACCAGCCCAAGCCAGCTCCAAATGGCACAGCATGCTGGGAAAACGCCCCTCTCACTGTGCTCAGCCCTGTCTCCTATCATTTAAGTCAGGGGTGTCCAAGCTTTTGGCTTCCCTGGGGCACATTGAAAGAAGAATTGTCTTGGGCCACACATAAAATACACTCACACTAATGATAGCCGATGAGCTAAAAAAAAAAAAAAGTCTGCATAATTTTTGTAATGTTTTAAGAAAGTTTATAAATTTGTGTTGGGCCACATTCAAAACCATCCTGGGCCACATGCGGCCCACAGGGCACAGGTTGAACAAGCTTGATTTAAGTAATTCCTGAAGTCCCATCCTCATGGTGGTCCTTAGAACATCAGAAAAGCATAACTGTTTCCCTCAACAGATACTGTCCACTTGTGAAAGGCTTTGTCCCATTCCCCCAATCAAGTACCACTCTCAACCCAACACAGGCTGTGCATTCTCCTTAGTCCTACCCTAAACACACGTGCCCTTGAGCTGTACTTACCATAAACAGCCCATACATAAACTCATCTGCAGCACCCTAGAATCTTTCTATGGGTTCAAGTAGGCTCAGTTTGTTGGGATGTGGGGAATTGGCATTGTTTGGCATTGTTTTTGTAAGTGGATAAGGACAAGAGCATACCACATGGGCATTTATTTACATGTTCTCACTTCATAACCACTACAAAAAAACAATGTTCCTATAGCAAATGCCTGCATACCAAGGTCTGACAATTAAGTTCACACACTTGTCCTAGAAAACATGCTATATACCACATTGCTGAATATCACCATGGTCACCTTTGAAGTACTCCCTTTGGGAAGCTGTGCACCAATGCCAGCACCTAGTCCACCCTTCAAAGCAATTTTGGAAATTTTTCTGGAATGGCCATCAGAGCTATTGTCATATTACCCTTGATTCCTAAATATCATCAAAATGTCTTCCTTTCAATATTTCCTTTATCTTCAGGTAACGAAAAAAGTCACTGGGGGTCAGATCAAGTGAGTAGGGAAGGTTTTCCAACGCAGTTATTTGTGTACTGGCTAAAAACCCCCTCACAGACAGTGCCATGGGAGGTGGTACATTGTCATGATGCAAGAGCCATGAGTTGTTGGCAAAAAGTTCATGTTGTTTTCATCTAACTTTTTCACACATTTTCAGCACTTCCAAATAGTAAACTTGGTTAACTATTTGTCCACTTGGTACAAATTCATAATGAGCAATCCCTCTGATATCAAAAAAATTTAGCAAAATCATTTTGACTCTGGTCATGAAAAATTGGCTGACTTCCATTGTAGACTTTGATGCTTTGTTTCAGGGTCATATTGGTACACCCATGTTTCATCACCAGTGATAACACAGCCCGAAATGTTATCTTGCCTCTACAAAAGGTCTTGGCAAATTTTGACTCTCCTTTGCTTTTGTTCATTGGTGAGTTTCTTTGGAACCATTTTTGCACACAACTTTCTCATGCCAAGATTTTCAGCTAAGATTTTCTTAACTGTTTTTCTAATGATGTTTATTTGGTCTGTTATGCTTCTCAGTCAGCTGATGATTTTGACACAATATTTGACAAATTTTTGCAATGTTTTCATCAGTTCTGCTTGTTACTGGCCACCCTGAGCTCTCTTCATCATTGACACTTTCTCTCCTCCCAAAAAACATTTAATCCATTTGTATACTACCATTTTCTTCAAGGAATTATCCTCATAAACTTGGACTAACATGTCCCTGATTTCACTTCCACTCTTGCCAAGCTTAACAAGAAATGTAATGTTTAATTGTTCTATTCAAGCTCCAACATACTTGTGACAGCACACAAAAACACACAACAGTAATGAACGCCACTCAGCAAATCACTGCCACACGTCAACACGAACCCGGCTGTGAGACACAGACGTACCAAGGCCATGACACCTCACCGAGTTGTCTGTACGGTGCTGCCAATGGAAGTGCACGTGGCAAGTTTGCGAACTTAACTGTCAGACCTCACATCATTACCCTCAGGTGTTTCTCCCACATGACCCAGTGAAGTGGGATTTACGTTATCCTCTCTGAATAAGGGGGTGGACCTTAAAAGAGGTTAAGTATTAATAACTCTCCTGTAGTCGGTCAGAAACGGTATTTGGGAATAACTCCACCTAGACCCTTCACCTGACATTGGAAAACAGAATAATAAAGTTCTGTGGGATTAAAGAGTTAAATGGGAAAAAATGAAACTATTAAAAGGAGAAAGCGTACTTGAAGATTTGCCTGTTCTCTGGATGAAGAAAGATTTCTCAGGCATAAAAGCACTGGAAGAAACCACAAAAAAAATGTAATAGATCAGTCTGCATAAAAATGTAAAACTTTTACATGTCACAAAGCCAAATAAAAAGCAAACAACACTCTGAGGGGAAATTGCCAAAGAAACAGCCAGGCTGTTGTGGCACAACCCTGCTCAGCCGCAGGCGTGGGCCGCTCTGGGACTCAGGGCCCCGCCTGGAATGCTGGGGCCAGCTCCAAGGGAGCAGCCGGAGGAGCCCAGGCCTCCTGGTGAGACCTGCGGGCACACACGGTGTCAACACTGAAAAATGTCTGGAAATGCACCGGAATGTTCATAGGGGCTGTGGAATTATGCATTATTTTGATTTTTCTTCTTTATACTTTTCAGCATTTTCCACATTTCTACAAAAGGCAGAATAATAAAAATACGGTTTTATACTCAGAAAAACCTTCGTAATTTTAAAATGAGAATCATCAAGGGATTCCTGAGTTTCTTCGTCTCTCTTCTCACCACACTTTTGAGAGTGACCTAAAATATTCATTGTTTCTTACAGACATGTGTCAGGACATTATTTTCAGAACAAGACAAACCTTTCATTACACACATGTACACAGAGTACTGTCTTTGGTTCACTTTCTGAGGTCTTTTCTCTCTCAAAGGTTAATGAGAGAGCTTTCGATTTCTCTCTCATAACAACTGCATTGGAGGGAGAAAAAGAACTGGGATGCTGGAACTTCTATATGCAGTCCACAGAAAAGACAGGAGTAAGATCACTCCTTTATAAAAAATCTCTGTAACATCATAACATATTCTATTAACTGGCAATGTAACACCATTAACTTATTTCCTTCAACAAAGGTGGTTCATGACCTGCTCTGAGCTAGGCAATATATGAATATACAAATCAATAAGACAAGGTCCCTGGACCCCAAGGAGCTCCTAGTCTAATGGGGAAATGTGATTATGGCACTTGATGATGAGAATTGTCATAAAAGTACAAAGTCCAGGAAAGCCTAGGGTAATTCTGAGGAAACCAAAAAGACCTAGCATTTAAACTGGATGGGGATGGGGAAAAGGATGTGAACAGGGTCTCGAAGGGTGGGCTGGAGCTGCAAAGCCAACAACATGCAAGAGGACCTGAGAATAAATCATGCTGAGTGGCCCAGAGCAGCGTGAGAGCCCCAGGCACCAGCCAGCACCATGGGGGCTACGTGGCAACAAACAGCTTGGGGAGGAAAGTGGAGTGAGATCATAAAAGGCTGGAGCACCACGTTAAGAAGGTTGAACTCATCCCTACACAGGGCAATGGTCCAGGGGCATGGGGCGGTCAGAAAGCCCTCCTAACAAAGGAAGATCACTCTGGAGGCTGTGTGTTCAACAGATTAATAGGCATCTGGGTCTGGGTACACTTGATGGCCCTGAATATTTAATTAAATGGATTTTCTAAACACAAAAACTATGATACATTTTAACACGTGTCTCTCTCTCTCTCTCTCTCTCTCTCTCTCTCTCTCTCACACACACACACACATACACACACACACACAACTAATCTTAATTATCTCAGAACTCTGAGCTCAAAATGATATCTTACCTATTTATATTCACAGGGAACATGCCAAGGATTTACTCTGAGTATTAAATGTGCACTTTTATAGGTTTAGGGCTTAATTAAATAGAACTGAAATCCACATGCAGGTTATTGAAAGTGTAAGCACCTGGAATGATAGGGAAAATAGTACTTAAAAACTGCCACGTTGAAGCATCTTATTAAAAGAACACAAAGTTCCTGTTAAAAACCAAGTCATTGTACCCTGTTGTCTCCGTCTGTTGGGGCTGCTGTAACAAAATACTGTACATTGTCTTGTAAACAACAATTTATTTCTCTCAGTTCTGGAGGCTGTAAATCTGACCTCACAGTGCCACGGGGTTGAGCAAGGGCCCTCTTCTGAGTGTGTACCTTCTTGCATCCTCACATGACAGAAGGGGCCAGGGAGCTCTCTGGGGTCTCCTTTCTAAGGGCACTAATCCCCCTGATGACCTGGTCCCCGCCCAAAGGCCCCACCTCCTAACACCATCGCATTGGCCTTTAGGATTTAACCATCGCATCTCAACTTCATTTGCTACAGGGTAAATTCATGTCCCTTGGGTTCCTAGAGCATCTTCCCCACTGCAAAGGACGTGTGGGCAGGGAATGTGATGCAGCTCACCCACTTGTCCCTCTACAATTCCCACCTCCCACCCCTCAGCCCTCACCTATGTCTATTGGTGAACACCCAACACCAGTGTTAGAACCCAACTCCACCATTGTGGTTTACCTGACTCCAAAAGTTTAAAGTACGTCATCCTGAAAGCACCATAAAGTGGGGGGACCTTCAGGAAAGTAGGACAAGCGGGAAAGGAAGCAGTCTCAGTAGAACTGAATGAAAGGGGAGGAGCCTGCATCATACACATTAGCATATGCCTGGGTCGGTCACCTATTCACTCAGGAATCAGCAAGCCCGCCCTCTGTGCCCCTCTGGCCCAGGCCTGGGAATGCTGAGGAAAAAACAAACAACAACAATAACAACAACAAAACCAGCCCATCTCTGCAAGGACCTTCTATCTCTTTTGATGCTTACTGTAATTCTGTAACTGCATAAGTTGTTCAGAGGAGGAAACTGAGGCTCAGAGATGCTAATCCACTCCCAGACCAATGATCGAGTGAGGGAGGGGTTTGAAGTGAGGCAATGAGATCAAGGGGAGAGGTGAGCACCGAGCCCCTGACTGAACACAAGCTTGGAGAGAGCATCAGAAAGGAAGTCCTGGAGTCCAGGGACCAAAGTTATACAGTGGGGCTCCAGGGGAGAAGGCAGGAAGCCATGCAGACCACCATGCTACCCCAAAGACCAGGGCCGCACTAACAGACTGGCTTCATACCTGTAGTAAAGGTAGGTAGGAGGCAGGGTGTATAGTCATAAAGCGTGCGGCCTCTGGAGACACAGAGACCTGCATTCAAACCCCAGCTCTGCTTCCTAGTAACTGTGGGCAGGTTCCTAAACCTAGCCATGTGTTAATACTTATCCGAAAGGGTTGTTGTGGGAATTATACAGGAGATAATGCATATAACGTGCTTAGCACAGTGTCTGGCACTCAGTGACAATTACACTGAGCTGTGATATGTCAAACTTGCAAGCCCCAGCTGAACATGTCATCGGTCCCTTCTGCACTGCTGCTCTACCTGCCTGTCACCCAAGTCAGGAGCCACTCTCAGATCCGTGTCGCAGTCTTCCACCCCTCCCCTTCCTCTGCCATCCCCATTGTCCCAGCTCACATTTTTGGTACAGTTCTGTGTTCAAAGATGCTAAGCTGAGCCCTTTACAAGCTGATTTTTGATTGGGCAGAGAAATCCTTATGAGGAAGGTAGTGTCATCTCTATTTTGCATTTGAGGAAACTTAGACTTAGAAAGGCTCAGAAACTTGCCCAAGGTCATACTGGTATTTAGTGAGAGATTTTATAGACAGTCTGATTCCAAAATCCATATGCGTAAGCATTATCCTGGGTTGCCTCCCCACCAACCAGCCCCGGACAAGCCTCCGGAGTCTCCTTCCAGCTCCTCTTGGCTCTGTTCCATCACTGCTGCATGGCCATGGCCTCCACTGATGTGCAGGCAGCACTGTGGGTTGCAGGAACAGTGGGGGGCCGTCATGGGGAGTTCAGGCTGATGGGGAGTCTGAGCCTGAGACAGGCCGCTGCAGAGCTGGGAGCAGCCCCAGCGCAAAGGGTGGGCAGGAGGCCCTGAGGCTGGGAGGAGACGAGAGCACCAGCCTTGGTGTGAGGTACAGAGGGCCGGGAGCAAGGGGGTGGGAGTGTGAAGGAAGAGGCTGCATGCGACAGACATTACCTCACCAGGCACAAATACTCCTGAGGCTGGAACTGGGTTTAATAATTCTGTTACTAGGGCAACCGCAAAAGAATCTATCTCCGAGAGAACCCAGTGTGGCCCTGTCTGCACAGAAGCGTGGCAGCTGTAAACTGGGAAAACGAGTGACGGCGAGTGGCCAAGTGACGCAGCAGGACATGTGGACAAGGATTTTCACATGGGCATTTCTCTGACCTTTCACCCTTACAGTTTTGGGAGTGGAGACACATTTGAAGCAAGCTGTCCACCAAGGGAAGAGTAACATCCATGAAGCAGAGGCTACTTAAGCCCAGACAGATTAGTGATCCTCCCTCTGATGCTGAGACTAATAATCTACCAACACAGGAAGGGAGCGGGTGACCAGGTCACATCTACCCTCACAGGGCTCTCACAGAGGAGACCTCAGATGGATAGCACGCCTGGCCACAGAAGCCACAGCATGTGTCACAAGGTTAACCAGTCACTCAGCTGCCTGATTTCCTCCAACTTGGCTGGCACTGGGACAACGGCCAGGTCTTCAAGGTCACTTTTTCTGTCTGTCCAGGAGTGAAGTGCTAGAAAGAACCTGCCCATGGCAGTGGGTTCCTGAGCTTCAATGAGAGTATGGATGCTCCCCACAGACCCAGGAGAGGGAGGCTTCTTCCTCAGGGCTCCCCAGTTGTCCCCAATTTTTCCATTCATCCTTTGGGAGATGTCATGGTAAGATAACCATATCACTGAATTTGTGTATGACAGCCAGACTTCCCCCCAAATTTATGGCCTTTGAAAGACACTAGAAAAACTCTGAGATGCACAGAGTCCTACCAGCCCCACTCAGGATGAAGGCTGTCCCGTCGGTTTCCAAATTGCATGCCAATTGAACAACCCATCCAGTACAGAGACCTGTAACATCTGCCTGCAGCACTTGTGCTCAAAGTTTTTCCCTCCCACATTAAATATTTTCTTGAAAATCTGTCCCCGAAAATCTGTGTGAAGAAGAGAGACAGGACTGGGTTTCCTCCAGTCCTGATCCTGACCTCGATGAGCCTGCGTGAGGGATAGGCCCCCTTGGGCTTTCACTGCATTAGAATGCCCACATCAAATGTGTCTCTGAAGAGTGGGCCAGCGGGTGGGGCGGCCCCAGCTGCTTGTGGAGAGATCGCCACCACACGCTTACATATGGCCAGGGGCCGGGGTAGTGTGCAGTGCCCAGGGGGTTGCCCGATGGATACAGCAGGCTCCAGACATCTGGGAGGAAATTCGTCCCTACAGGAGTGGCCATACAGGGCCTGTGAGTCATCTCAGGCATCAGTGAGTCAACTGCTGCTGGCTTTGCCACTCATTCTGTGAGTGGGCTCAGCAAGTTGTTTCTCCTTTTAGCTCCCTCACCTATAAAAAGGAGAAAATTACCCAAGATAATCTGAAAGGTTAAGACAGGAACTGAACATTGAAAAGTGTTGTAAGCCTTTTGAAGGACAAGGAGCCTCAAAGATGAAGCAGATCACATGATCTGGTCTGAAGTCAAGGTGCCATTTAGTGCTAGGAGGGGAAGACATTCCATGGCACCTGCAAACACAGTAATGAGCATTTTAGGCATTTGCACGTGATGTGTCAGTAGGCCTTAGAATTAAGGGCTCGCACTCAGGAATAAAACTGCCCAGACCAGATCCTGTCTCCATCACTCGCCAGCTCTGTGACCTCGAGCAACTGGCACCTCATGGAGCTTCATTTGGAAGATGCGGGTCACACTACATGACTCAGTGGGTTGCTGGGAGGATCACGTGCCTGACAGAGGGTCATTAGTAAATGATAGTAACTGTGTTCTATCAAATCACATGCGATCTGCATAACAACCCTGGAAAAGCAATACTTGTCATCCCTATTTTAACAAAGAGGAACCTGATGCCCATAGAAACCAAGATGCCTGCCCAAGGCCACTCAGTAAGGAGTCTTCTCCTTTCAAAGCTCCACAGCTGTGTCACCTATGATGAAATCTACAAGGCACCTGTAGAGTCCATGATCCCCCAAATCAATGGGCTTACAGTGTGAGTCACAATGGGAGTTTCAGGCATGACTGTTACACAAAGTACATAGATTTGTCATAAGCCGAAGTAGTGATCAATCCCCTCAAAACAATATGCCATTTCAAGGCTTCCCTTGGATCCCTCTGACTAGTGACTGCTAGAAAGTGTATAATGAGGGTGCAATGTGAAGACAAAGACCCCTGGGAACAGCCGTAACAGTGACTTCCTGTGGCCTGCACTCTGGAAGGGTGTGATGTCCTGAGCCCGACTCAGGCAGCCTGAAGGGAACAGATAAAAATACAGTTTATACCAGGTGTTACTAAAAATAGGCCCAAGGCTCACATAGAGACGTGGACATACGACGACATGCATATATTTGGTCCTGAGGCTCCAGCCCTCCTGGCATGGTAGGGAACGTTTCCCCTTCCAGGATGACCTTCTTGTTCATTTTCATGTGCCTTCCAGGGGGCTCGCCCCGAGCCCATCCGCTGAGATGACCTTGCTGGGAAGGACTCAGGTACTGTCAAAAGATTGAGTGAACTGGATAGCAAAGCCCTTAAAATTCTGATGTTCTTTAGACCTGAACCCACTAAATTCCCTCCCAGGAAGCAGAGCAAAGTACGGACTGTGTGCAAACCCCACATAAGTCCGGAGTTGAACACGTTGGCAGTTTTAACTTGATGAAATGGCACGTGCCCTTCTCTCTTCTATTGTCTCCTGTGCACATAGAAGTCAGCCCAAGTCCTGGTTCCCTGGCACGTGTACCCTACCTGGGCAGAGTATTTCCTGCCAACACTGATGGAAGGCCGACGCTAGGCTGTGCTAGGCTGTAAAACTTCCAGCAGCTTCTTCCTGCACAGCCTGGAGCACAATGGACCTTAACATTTGGGGCGGGGGAGGGGGACCTGGGAGAGCATCACATCTTATTTTACAGAAAGGAAACCCAGCTCTGGGAGGTCACAAAGTCCACCCTGCTCCATAGTGAGAGAGTCCTGGTGTCTTCATTGTCCCCTTTGCTCTGGGTCACCCTGCCCTTTCCTGCTAGAGTATCAGGGGCTGTGCCTGTCTTTGGATCATGAGAGAGCCGTTCGGAGGCACACGAGCACCTGAGAGGGCTCATTAAGATGGGAAGACAGTGTCTCTGACAGGTACAGCTAAAAATAGGGGCCTACCCATGTCCAGTCTCAGCTGGCCATTGTACCGTTAACGGCTGCTGAGCACGCTCACTTGACACCTACCTGTGCTACCGGCGGGATGGTCACACCGGCCACCTAAGGAGCAGAGGTGGGCTGATAAAGCAGCTAGTAAAACAGCTCACCGGGGAAAGCAAGTTCTGTCTTTGCAGACACCAGAGAAGTGGGGCTGCACAGCGTGCTTAGAAGGAATGGGCAGGTGCTCCTCTGGGCCCACAATACCTCCCCTACTGGCTCACTGGGTGGTACCTAAAACTTCTGCATTATGAAGGCATTTGGAAGTCCTAAGGAGAGTTGGAAACCATCTAGTGTCCCTCTCTCAATATGTAGATGAGAAAAATAAAGCCCAGAGACTTTCAGCAATCACCCAGGGCAAACAGCCTAGTCTAGAACTTCCCAAAGCAGGATCCACAAAACAAGATTCATAAGATGTTCCTTGAAAAAAATGTGTTAGGGGTTCTGAGAATCAGGTAATTTGGAAAAGGCTACATTCTCTCTTGTCCCTTGTCTACTTCACTCATTCAATATTTAACAAATGTTTAGTCAGTGTCAAAATGAGGAGCCCATCTTAGGAGTCCAGTCTAAACTGCAAAGCTGAAACTAGGCCCTGGGTGTTCAGACTTGAGGATGAAAAAACACACAGCTACCTCCAGCACAAGGACCAGCGCGGGGGCTAACCGCTCACGAAGCCCGGATAACACGGCACTGCTCCAGACACAGGCACAGCCACTGGGGTGTGTCAGTCACCTTGGCTGGGCTTGGTTTATCTGAGGCTTTTCTAAGTGAGAGCTCTTGTAATCATAGGACCAGACAGGTAAGCCTGACCCTGAGGCCACTGTCTCGAGAAAGCTCATCTACAGGAGGAAGCTGGAAATGAAATGGGGCCACCTGGAGACACAAGGGTGGGGGCTCCCTGAGGAAAGGGGGAGTCAGAGAGAGGGAGAAAGGTGGAAAAGAAATTGTAGTAACTCAGTGAATCACTCCACGAGCCTGGGCAGGTAAGTCAGCAACCAGCTCCCATCAAACTCACACAGCCCCCCGCCCACTCGGGTAAGGGGTCCCCACCACCCCCACCACCTGACCCTTCACCCTCTCCCCTGCCCCAGAGGAAATGGTGGCTTCAGAAATTAATTCTGCTCCCCTGAAGTCCTGTGCCTCATTCCCCTCCTGGGCAGCCAATCACATAAGATCCAGCAAGGAAATGTAACATTATTTTAATTATAGGAAAAGGTTAATTCTCCTATCAATAAAATCCTGCTCCAATTAGTACTATTATCACTTGAGTCATTATTTTAAGTGTTTGAATTTTCTACTTAAATAAGGTCACTTTCAGTTTGGTAAACATTCCGAAGTCGTCATCTTAATTCACGGCCAGTTGCTCCAGGAATGCTGAGTAAGTAACCACCACCAACCCTGGGCTGACCAGCCACTAACCCACTCGAGTTCATTAATTTCTCTCTTGGCAGAGAGGCGAGGAAAGGGGACAACCCCCCAGAGACATTCACGCATCATCCATTCAAGACTATTTATTACCTACCAGGTGCCAGGCACTGTGTTAAGCCAAATACACGTTTCATTACAGTATTAATAGTCACAGCTAAGTTCGATATGAAGGTTTTAAAGAATGAAATCCTATTTTCCCCAAAATACAAATTTGAATTCCAGAGATGCTTGCATTTCGGCCGTGCATGCCTTCTTCCGGGAGTAAATGCCACTTCCCACTCCTAGGGGGCTCTCCACCGGTCCATCCCAAAGACCCCCTCCCATCAGCCCTCAGGTAGTTCACGAGCATGAGCTCACCCCAGAAGCACCACGGAGGCACTCACGGCTTGAAAAATTCGAGGAGAATGCAAATGTTAGAAATAGTTCAAAAAAATTTAAATTTACATTTTAAAAAGTTCATATCATTGCACTCAGTTTTTTTTTTTTTAATATACATTTGGGCTTTGTTTTAAGGGGAGTAGCTTATATTTGTTCAAAAAAAATTTTTTTTTAAATACCATCACACATATATTCCAATGCAGACAGGGGCGTAGACAGAATAGAAATACAGTCTTACAGCTGCACCTGATCAGAGGAACTCCCCTCGGCTCATTTCAAAGGAGGCTCCCCCTTTCCCATCGTCTCTGAACAACACTAAAAACATGGCATCTATCCAAGTTCAATACCCAAGGAAAAGGCTCACTCTGAGAGCACGAGTAGACTTTAAACAAGTCGCTCTGCGCATCAGTAAAGAAGGGAGTTGGACTGGAGGCTTGCATGTTCTCTCTATGGCCTGCAGATTGGGGGGTCCAATCCAACCCAATCCTCTGCAGTGGGGAGCTGGCACACACACACTCACACACATACACACCTGTGAACCGGTGTGGGCCCCCAGCCCCCGGCACAGCCCGCTCACCAAGATACACAAACACCGCACACTAGCCCAGAGGAGGGGCAGGGCCCCCTCAGCTGCTGAGGCTGCTGACATCACAAAGGTGCTAACTGGCAACCTCATCATCATGTGGCTCTCCCCTGGCTCTCCTTCACTTGCAAACACAGGGCAAGGGTGAGACCTTTCAGAGCCGCCAGCGGGCAGGCTTCCAGCGGCAGTCTGGGAGTAGGCGATCAGCAGGGCCACCCGGCCAGGCGGCGGGGCACCGGGCCTCGCGTTTCAACTTCTGTTCAGGTCTCCTGTAATGGAAAATTGCTTCGCACAAAGCTAGAGTGTTACAGGGCTCTCCAGCGTCCTCCCCCGCCCCGCCCGCCCAAGGCAGCCCTCTGCAGAGAGACAGCGCCTGGCTGCCCTGCAAGAAGGTAGAAGGAGGTCGCGCTGGGACTTCCTACTATGTCCCTTGCTTCGGGCCCTGGGCCCGGGTGGTTACTCTTCTCCTTTGGAATGGGACTGGTATCAGGGTCCAAGTGTCCAAATAAGTGTCAGTGTCAAGCGCAGGAAGTGATCTGCACTGGGACACAGCTAACTGAGTACCCCCCTGACGTACCACTGAACACCCGGAGGCTCTACCTGAATGATAACAGCATTACTTTTTTGCCAGCAATGAATCTAGGACTCCTCAGTGACCTTGTTTACTTGGACTGTCGGAATAACCTGATTGGCGAGGTGATGGATTATACCTTCATCGGGGTCTTCAAACTCATCTACCTTGACCTCAGCTCCAACAACCTAACCTTGATCTCTCCGTACAGTTTCTCCATGCTCAGCAACCTGGTGCAGCTGAACATCTCCAATAACCCTCACCTGTTGTCTCTGAACAAGTACACCTTTGCCAACACCAGCTCGCTGAGGTACCTGGACCTCAGGAACACCGGCCTGCAGACGCTGGACCACACCGCCTTCCAAAACCTCCTAACGCTGCAGACCCTGTACCTGAGTGGGAACCCATGGAGGTGCAACTGCTCCTTCCTGGACTTCACCATCTACTTAATCGTGTCCCACCTGAGCCACCCAGGTGAGGGCTGGGCTGGGTGTGGGGAGAGGATATGAGGGAGCAGGAAAACTGGCTCCAGAGAAGGGAAAGGTAAAGGGTGATCAGGATGGGAGGGACATCTGGGTTGAGCTGACCAAATACGTTCTCACTGTCCTGCAGGACCCAGCCTTGGGTTGATTGCAGAAACAATAAGGATCAGCAGGAAAAGTTTTGGAAGAGAAATTCCAAGAGCTGAGTTCTAATCCCAAACTTAGAACTTGCTTGTTGGCTGCCCTTGGGAAAGTCACTAATTTCTCTGAGCCTCAGTTTCCTGATCCATAAAGTGGGATGATAATATTAGAGTTTTTATGTCAACATAAAATGATTTGTGTGGAAATGATAAAGTACTATAAAGCCTAAGGAAGAAAGTAATACAGGGACACTGTATTTCACTGGTAAACTACTTTAGTCTGTTTAATTCAGTGACTGAATGTTTTCAGGATCTAAAAGGAAATTCAGTCATTCACCGGCAGTAGATAACCCAACAGTGTGAGGTATAGAAGGGAAGTTTGATAGAGACAGAAGGAATGCCTGGACAGGGAGGGCGGGAGAGGAGGTCCGCGAGAGAAGGCTTTAGATCACTCCTTCATCTTCATTAACCTCATAGGAGAGGAGAGGAGGGCATGATCAGGGGACGATGGGCCACAAGTTCTCACTGCGTCCAGCAGGGAGGTTTCAATCTCACAGGCAGATTCTTGAGTCTTACCTGGTAGATTTCCAGGTCAGTGTCTGCCACTCTCTCCACTGTCCCCAGCCTTCTGCCATGGCCCCTGGGGCATCCCAATGCCTCATCCCTCAACATTCAGACTAGTGTAAGAATAGAACCGACCCACCTAGAGCTGTTGTAAGGATAAAACGAGAACATGTATGAACTGACATTCACACTAAGCCTCGCACACCATAGCATTCCATAAACGAAAGGCTGGCAGATGTAGAAAGACACAGGGTGCTAAGAGAGAGGCCGACATCAGTGAGGCGCTCCTGGGACAAGCAGTGGGAGTCAGGAAGGCTCAGCACACATGGTATCGGAAGACAGTGTACCTGTCCAGGGCACATGACTGTGGAGATGCCTGTGGGGTACAGATAGGATGTGGGAAGGTGGGCAGCAGGTCCCAGGGCTCTAGGTCTCTGAGAAATGGGACAGAGGGAAACTTGACAGAGTTGGGCATTAGACAAGTAAGTTACGAACACAGAAGTTCAGACCCTGCAGAAAAAACCAGAAGCCCAAATCAAGGCTTGGTCTCAGCCTGGGCCATGAGATTCAGGGCTTGGCTGGCAGCAGCAATGTGCCTGTTCCTGAATCTGGAACTAAAGTTCCACGTAAAGCCAGGCCCTGGTTCCAGAAACAGGAGTACCGACATGCAGGTGGCACTCTAAGGATGAGGGCAAGGAGGTTGGTTCCCTGTGGGGCAAACATGGCCTGGGGAGAACATGGCCTGTGGCGTGATTTGGGGATCTGAAGTACTGAGGATGACTCTGCCCCAGTACCTCCCCACCTGGGCTAAAATGAGCCTCCCACTGGGCTAAAATGAGCCACTCCAGATTTACCTCTCTGGGTCCCAAAAGGTGTCCCAATCTTGAAAAGGAACCTGCAAAAAGATGTCAACTCCTGGTCAGAATAATACAGGTGCCCCTAAACCTTTATCAGCTCTCATGTCAGGAGGAGGAGTGAATCATTGGGAAATCTAATTAGCTGAGATTAACTCTGCAACACTGTGGAATGCTGAAGGAAGCCAAGTTCAGGAAAGAAATGGAGAAGCCACACAACAAGGGCATGAGGGCAACACTATAGCCTTCCTCGGTCACACCATAGCCAAGCTCGCCCCACGACAGAGTGGCTGTAGAGGGTGTTTCATTCACCTGATTTATGATCATTTGCCTGAAAACACCATACAGAACAGGACTATTGACACTTTCCCATATGGACAAGAGATCTATGCTATTACCAAAGGCTTTCATCTAAGAAACCCTCCAGTGAGATATTCACCAGATGTGCTGAAACCATCCAGTTCTCGTATCCACTTCCCAAACGGAAAAATTACAGCAGAAATGGAAGTGTGTTATTGTATGATGTGCCGGTTGCCAGGGGGATCCCATGAGCCCTGATCAATACAGAGACAAAACAGACTCCCGGATTCTGTCTCCTTTCTGGCAGAGGTCAGCAGATAGGAGGACTAACTCCTGGCTGGAACCACAATTTTCCAGTCATTAGTGCTATTTGAAGGTGACAGCGGTGACTGAGCTCTTCCCAGGACAGAGCTCCCACGCAGAACAGGGTCCAATGCCTCCCAGGATGCTCTCAGACATTCCCGCAGCTCTAGGCTCCTGGACATAAGGGCCTGGCCTCCTATGTCCCCTTCCCCTTTCCCCCCAAGGTCCAGTGCTTCCCAGGGCAGAAGGCCTAGGTCCATGCTGACCAACAACAGCAGCCACATGCGGCTTACTGAGCTCTGGAAACATGGCCAGACTGAAGAACTGATTTCTTAATTTTACTCACTTCAATTTATTCCAATGGCGACACGAATGGCTAGTGGCTACCATATTGGTCAGGGTCACCTTTTAATACAGGATGCCTAAGCTGGAGTTTCAGAATCCAGCCTCCACACAGCATGGAGATCTCCTGACATCCAAGTTTAGTGCTGTCCCCCAATGCCATGGGGCCCATCACAGTTCATTCGACTCTGATACACTTACCGTGTGTTCATTAGGTATCCACCATTGCATTACAATGTTGGGGTGTTTTTATTACAGAGGAAGAAGTCATACTTCCTGTCTTTAATAAGACAGTCTAGGGATATGAGAAAGAAAATGCATTTGTAAGCCAGGAAGCACTATCCTGGTCCTAGCAATGATTTTAGGCAAGTCATTTCCGAGTCACACTTGTTCTTAAGATAAGGGAGTAGGGTTAGCCTCTCTCTATGGCCCCTTCTAGCCGGCGGTCTACGGACCTAAATAGAAAGAGAAGATGCACTTAGAGGAATTAGGAAGAGAGGAGTGGTCTGCAAACAGAGTCCCAGATGATGGTGGGGTGCCCCTAGAGATAAGGGCCATGGTCACATAATTAAGGTGTACAATTAAGAAGCAGGCAGCCCCTCACCCCTGCACTGCCCCACCCCCTGTCTTAAGCACTTGACAAGAACAATGCCTCTACCCACCAGGAACTCAGTGCCCTGCACCCTCCTCCCAGGCCTGCCGTGCTGAATCAGCAGTTCTCAAACTCTAATGGGCACGGAACCCTAGGCCCCAAGTGCAGAGATTCTGACTCAGTGAGCTGTTGGGGCAGGTGCTCCTTAGGCCACATTCCGCGAAACCTGTGACAGCGGCCTCTGTTCTTGACCCACAGCAGCTGCTCCAACTGTGAGTAAGTTGATTTGCACCGAGATGTTAACGACTAATGTTTTGAAATGTCTTCCTCAAGGGGCATTTGCAGTATGACAGGGAACAATAGAAACAGTGAGAATTCGGAAAGTGACAGGCCACCAGGGATGGGAGTGGGAGTTACTTCAGGACACAAGGTCCTTGTGTCAGTTCTTAAATTATGGTCCTTAGGCAGTCCTGCTCGAGCCCAGTGGTCCTGGCAGGAGGCAGGGGGACAAAGCCACTCAGGGACATCTGCAGGGAGCAGATGGGTTCGGTCGTGCACTGCTTAAGGTCCAAGTCATTCTGAGGGAATTTTGGGCAGAGAACACCTTAGTGTCGTTCTGAGGCTACTTCATCCTGTATTCTCAGCTGCTGTAATAGAACGATGGCTCTATTTCAACCTGCCGAGTACGAAGTCATCCACAACTGTGCCAAGACTTAGATTTCCAGAATGGATTCAGGTCCTCGTCCCCTCCCCATGTCAGCACCACCTCGTCTGCCCCATCAGGGAAACTGCGGTAAAGAGGCCAAACAAGGGAAACGCTGCGGGCAGACACCTCCGAGCTGCCGCCCTTCTGCTGGGATGCCCCTCCCACCGCATCGCCAGCACCTTGGCGGCCGAGAGCCAGAGTGGTGGCCTCAGGAGGGCAGGGAGGGGCTGAGCGGGGCACAGCGGTGTTCGTGGTTCCTAACGCGTCCAGAAGCTCTGAGGCGCGATGGGGATGGCGAGCAGGCGCCTTTCAGGAAGAGTCCTGGAGACTCTCCCTGACTCAGCCCAGTTGAGATCCCTGAGAGCAGCTGAGCTAAGGTTCCTGTGAGCTTAGAAATGCCAGGCCTCTATGCACGGTCCCTCGGGCCACTGAAAGGCAGCGGGCGAGGCTGGCCCAAGTGGCCCATCTCGGTTCCCTCATCTCTAGACGTAAAGAACTCCCCAACCTGGAGGTAAGCCAGCAGAGCATGGGCGCAGCTAGAAAGAGAAATGGGGGGCTTCAATGACTTTCTGGGAAGCATGCAATGCGTCCTTAGAAGCTCTGGGAGGCAGGCAAGGCTGGAGGCCGAGCTAGAAGGCTCCTGTAGGCATCCAGGCAGGAGAGGGTGGAGGCCCATGACAGCAGAGTGGACAGAGAGGTGCAGACAGGTCAGAAGGAACCACTGAGAAGGCAGAAGCAACAGGACTTAGGACCGATGAGGCCCTGTGCTCCCTTTGTGAACTTCCAGCTCAATTCTAAGTAATTAACAGGTTTGTATTAATTTAGCATCTGTCTTCCCTGATAGATAGGAAGCTCTAAGAGAGCAAAGAGCATGTCTGAATCGTCAGAAATTAGCACAAAGTCTGGCACAGAGAAAATGCTCAATAAATATTAATATGTGAGTGGATGAGCAAATAAATGAGGTGTAGAAAATAAAGGAAGGAACAAGTCAAGGATAGTGGTCAGGACTTTGGCTCAGATAGCCGTGGCTGCTGCACCGAGATGGACAGGCCAGGAGCAGCTTGCAGGGAGGGGGGCCACGTCCCTCCTCCCGCTGGCTGAGTGGCAGCCAGAGGCGTTTGGATGTTCCGATCTGAAATTCAACAGAGGACACAGACTAAAATATGTATTTAGGGCAAATGATGAGATCAGTCAGGGAGAAGAGAAGCTGTGGGGAACGCCTCGTACGGAAGGGCCACGTACAGAGACCCAGGAAGGACCCCGGCAGTAACAGCCAGCGAGGAGCCCAGAAGTGAGACGAGGGTAGATCCATGGCAGCAATGAGAAGAAAGCTCCAATGAAGGGGAGCAGGTCATATGAGACCTGAGGGGCTTCAGATTTAGCTACCAAGAGGTCCCTGGCCTTGGGACAGTTCCGGGGGCATGGCAGGAATGGGCACCAGCCAGCGGTGGGTGGCAGACTGACTAGCCAAGAACAGAGGGAGCAGAGAAGACAGTGTGAGCTCTTCTGGGAAGCTTGGCTGCCACCCGGAGACAGGTGACCGAGGGGCAGTGTTAGAGGGAGTACTGTTTAGGAGAAGAGAGGCCCCAGCGTGTGTGTATCTGCTAAAGGGGCGGAGGTGATACAGAGCAAAGACATGGGGTTGCGGGGTAACTGCCGGGATGCGGCCCCGGGGTGCAGAGAGGACGGCCTCTAGCACAGATTGCAGGGCAGCCTGGAACTGGCACTGCAGAAGGAGGAGGGGGTGAGCACACATGGCAGTGTGTGCGGCTTCGGGACGTACAGAATCCAGGGGCCCCGTTCTACAGTCCAGAACCGACTTTCAGTGAGAGAAAACACAGAGAATGATTTCAGACTCAGAAAAGTACGTGACTCTTCTATGATGCTCATGCAGCATCAACCCAGTTAGGCGACTATAAAACATCCCTTTGTCCTGGAGACGACCTCACTGTGGTTGAACCAAACTAGGATGAGCTCCGGGTTCAGGCCCCCTGGCTTTGAATCCCGCTTCTATCACTGACCCACTGCAGAACTCCGGGCAACATTCTCCATGAGGCCCAGATTCCTGGTCTGCAAAATGGACATAAAAATAGTACCGATTTCTGAGTTGTGGTAAGTAAATGAAATAGCTCACATCCATCACAGGAAGGCAGCTGGGCGAGGAGGATCAGGAGCTCTAGGCCAGCAAAGGCAGAAGCCAAGGCTGGACTGGAAATGCTCAGAGGACCAGGCAGCAGGGTCTGAGAAGGGGCCTCGCTGGCCAGGGGCTTTGCGGTGTTAGGCTGCTATCCAGACCAATCTAGGTTCCCCAACTGGAGGTGGCTGTTCATACAGCGGAATGCAACAGTGAGCCCCTCAGATTGCAGCCGGGAACCGGCCCTAACCAGCACGAGGATTGAAGGACTACTGTCTGAGCTCCCACCAGTGAGTGGTCCACGCAGTCTCTCCTGAACGACTCAACAGACATTTACGAGCCTCCACTGTGTGCCACGCACTGGGGTTGCAAAGGTGAACAGACAGGGTTTCTGCTCTCAAGCAGTAATTGAGGAAGAAGAATAGGAATTACCTTTCTGCATCACGCCTGCCACCCTGGCACCCACCCTCATTTCCTTCGGTGCAGCCTCAGAGGACAGAAGAGATGCCCTTCCCAGGTCAAGGCTTGCCCCTCTGTGTGGTCCCATGTCCTTCAGGACTGCACACCCCTTAGCCACTGACTGACTCCTCCTCAAACTCCCACCAGGTACGCAGCGATCGGCGTTTGCCTAGTGAAGTCCGAGGGGACACCTGTGGTCCTCCATCTCCCTGGGCTCCCTTTCTTCTAGCTGAGCACTATGTCAATGACAGGGGCCCCAAGGGGTACTCATAACAAATAACATTCATTCATTCAACAAACATACTTGCAGCTTGAGTCCATGTGAAGCACCGTTCTAGGTGCCGGACACACCCCATGAACAGCCACCCATGTCTCCATGGAGTCCACAGTCTAGTGAATGGAGACAGACAACGAATAGGGGATAAGTCCACTATCTTGACAAATATATAACTTAGTTGGAGAAAAACAGTAAGAAAAAAAACCAAATTTCTGTGCACCTCATGATGTTCAGGCACACTGGGGCCTAATGAAGAGAAATGAGGGGATCAGACCTGTCTCTGGGTTCGAAGTGGAACTTCCACGTCAAAGTGCACAAGCTGATAGAAACCCACATTTGGTCGCAGTTGACAGAAAGGGAAGTCTCCAAATTCCATCTCAGGCCACCAGGCCACCACGTGGAGGTGGCCCAGAGCATTCCTGGGTGAGCTCACTGGGGCGGGGGCTCAGCGCAGCCTGCTCCTCTGGGAGGCGAGCCCCGGGAACCTACAGCAGACCCCAGAACGGTGGCCCCTTTGAGAGACCAAGAAAAGGGGTAGTGCCACTGCATTCAAGCTGGTTTTCTGTAAGGGGGGCCTCCTGAGCTCCCGCACTAACGGGGGTGGCTCTGAGCCACGGAAACTCTTGCCCCTCCATGCATCTGATTCTGGCTGACAGGTTTTCCACCCGTGAGCTACGTGCTGCATGTGGAAATAAATAAGGGGGTAGTTTATGTTTCCTAAGGGAACTACTTGCGGAAGAATTTAAACATTAATGACACTTGTAACTGTACCTGGGAGCTTTAACTGGGGCGAATGCCCTAGGCCCATGGAGTGGGGCTGAGTGAGGGATTACCTGAAGCCAAGTCACCTGTCTGTCATGGGAAGTAAGGCCCTGGAGTTCTGCAGGGCACAGTATACACAATGGTATCTGTCAGCACTTTGTCAGAGGCAAGGAGATCAAGCAAGCCAAAGAGGGAACAATTTATAAACAATTTGTTCATTCTGTAGCACTGGGATAATTAAAACAACCCAGCGGGGTGGTCAGGAGTAGAGGCTAATTTTGTAAAGTGACTTATCGGGTCCCTCACACATCTCAGGCACTCCAGAATCAGAAGATGGGCCTATGGTCTCTAAAGTCATCACACCAGGCTAGGAGAAGGATGGATAACTAACAAGCTAAAGGAAAGAAAATGAGAAAATAGAATGAAAGGGATATAAAATAAGTGGGACGAACAGGAAACAATCTAAATGTATCAGTCTAACATGAAATATTAATGGACTGATCAGAATACAAGGTTTGCTAGATTGAATGAAAAAAAATCCAGCCACATCTGCTTACAAAAAAATACCTTAAATACAAGATCATAGAAAGATTAAAAGTAAAACGATGGGGAAAGATGCACAGTGCAAACACTCACCCAAAGAACTTCAAGATAACCCCACTAATGTCATCAAACAAAGCCGACTTTAAGGCAAGAACCATTACTTGAGATGAGGAGAAAAGAGTCAATCTCCCAGGAATAGGTGACAGTTATAACTGCCTATGCATCTAATAACTGCTTCAAAATATAGAAAGCAAAACTTGACAGAACTATAGGAGAAACAGACAAATGCAGAATCTTAACTGGTGACTAATATACTTCCCCCAATAACTAATAGATTAATAGTAACTAAGAGACAATAGTTTTGAAAAAGTCAATAAAGTCGATAAAAAGTCAAAAAATATTTTTTAGAAGTCAACAAAATATAGAAGATCTCTATAAAAGCACAACCTAACTGACATCCATGGGACAATGAACTCAACAAAGACGGACACACATTTTTGTCAGTGCACGTGCCAAATGAACTAAAACCGACTTAAAGTTCAGCCTTAAAACAAATTCTCAACAAATTTTAAAGGACTAAAATCAGGGAGTATTTCTCTGACAGCAGTAGAATTAAACTAGAATTCAATAATGGAAATATTACTGGAAAATCCCCAAATATGTAAAGATTAATTCTTTCAGTGAATCATAGCTCTTATTAACTAGAATGAGAATGATCAGACATGGATTACACCTTCAAAAGCTAAAAGTCTGTCTTGCTGGGGAGAAAAGATGCACCCCTTTTCTGGCAAACAACCACTAAATAAGGCAGAATGTGAGAGATACTGTAACAATAGGAGACAATGTCACAGATGAGTTCAGGGGTGGGAATAGACAAGTGTCCTCTGAGCTACAGGGATGAAGTAGTTGAGGAAGGGCTTTCTGGGAGTAGATGCATTTACACTTGACCTTGAAAGACAGAAAGGAATTGATCATGCAAAAATGTGGGGAAGAGGCCTTTGATGCAGAAAAAGCAGTGTGACAAAGCTAGCTACAGACAGGGTGGGATGTAATCAAGGGACAATAGGTAGTTTGAGTGCCCGGAGCCCGGAGTGCTGAGAAGTGAGGTGGGGGAGGCTGGAGGCAGTAGGTGCTGGGGGCTCTGGAGGCCAGGCCAGGCTGTCTGGAGGTTATTCTGAGGCCCAGAGGGGAGTCGAAGTGCTGGGAAGAGCTGTGCTTGTGGAAAGGGCGTCCAGGGGGAGTGTGTGAAGTGGTCCGGAGCAGGGACAGAGAGACCTGCTGGAGGGAGAGCTGGCACATCGGCGGTGACAGGGAATGGGAGGGGGGAGAGAGAGAACAGCAGAGGAAAAGCCCAGGCCTCCCTCCCCACCGAGCCACCCACACCCCTCACTTAACAGCCTAACAATGCATTAAAATCACTGCCTAATTGCTCCTTTCAAGGTAATGCTCCAAAATGGGGAAATGTGTGTTGAATGTTTAGTCTCATCTCTGCCACCCAAGCCCCAATTTGAAAGCCAAATCTTTTTAAAAATAGATGAGATAAGCCCCCCAGGCACACCCAGACCCTCAGAATCCCACGTTTCCCTCCCTCAGCACAACTCTGTGTATACAATGTCATATTTCTGGCAGTTTGGGTAGGTGACCTGAGCCCTCTGCCCAGGACCTCCCTTGCTCCCCACCAGCCTCTCTCAGGCCTCATGGCCAAAGTCCCCAAGGTCCTGCATCAGGCTGACTAAGAGAAGTCTAGAAGTGTCACTGTGTTCCTGCCCCTTGAGAGCAGCCTGAAATGGAGGCCCCAGCCCTTCCATCACTCGAGAGCTCCCTGTGGGGCAGGGTCGCCCCTGAGGGCCACTGTGCACACTCAGTATAGAGAAGGGCACCCTCCCCTCCTTTCCTCCGTAATCATCGCAAACAGTGCATGTGATGGCCATGTGCTGGCTTTTGTTCCTGCCCATGGCCTCCCACAGGAGAAATGCTCCCCAGAATCACACATTGGAGGCCATCTTCTGGCAGTAACAAACGATTGCGTTGCAGGCACACTGGCCCAGAAGCCAGGGCAGGGGACAGTGTCCAGCCAGGACAGGACTTAGCGCTCAGTCTGGTCAGCTCTCTCTGGCTACCCAAGCCACTAACTTCTCCCCCGTCAGTTCATGTAGGTATGCCTTTCTGTAGTTCTCCTGCTTCAGACTCCAATCCAAACCTGATTTACCTAACATCCTTGGTCACCAAGATCAATGCCTTCACATAGGCCGTAGTTCCTCCCCTAAAAGTTAGGGGAGTCTTCTCTTCACATCAGCTTCCGTGTGTGCCTCCCACTCCTGCAAAACCCAGGAGGATAACTCAGGGTTTTCTCCATTCTTCATTTCCTGCCCATATCCTGCAGGTTATCCAGAACCTTCAAGTTACAAAACTTCTCTGAGTCTGTTTCCTTATGTGTAAAACAAGGCTGGTAACATTACGTGTGTCAAGGTTGTTCCAAGAAGTAAAGAACATTTGTATATCACACAGCATGTCATCAGAATTTGGTAAATGTTAGCTGCTGTTATGATTTGGATCATGGTTACCTCAAGCCCTGGTCTTGACCCTGAGCGTAAGCTCCTCTGTCTAATGCCTGCTGGGTACACCCAGCCGGGTACCAGGCACACCACTTGCCTTCCCAGCCCTAGGAGTTCATTCTCAGGATGGCTGTGACAAGAGGTGTCATTGTCTGTACTTGGAAGATGAGAAAATGGGATTCAGAGGGAGAATCAGGAATCTGCCAATGCTTCCAAAATTAGTATGGGACAGTCAGATTTGAATTGGGGTTTTCTGGCTCCGGAGCCCTTGTTTTCTGTTATATTCTGAAGTCCATGGGGCTTCATATGAGGAGGTGCTCAGCAAAGTAGCCAGGTGGCTGAGTCAGCTGCTCAGAGGACTGAAGGCTCGTGTAGATCATGTGACCAACCAGTGATGCCACGCCACCACCAAGAAGCAGAACTGCTTCCCCAATGGCTCTCTCTCCAGAGCTACCCCTGTCCCCTGATTTCTCCTGGTTGCAAGGTGTGGGGCACATGGAGAGCACACTATAGACATTTCCAGGAAATCTTGTCCCTCCTGAGACCCAGTGGTATGTGATGATGTCCTTCAGTGGCCTTAGCGGTCCCTGGTTGGGCTCAGGCACAGGTGAAGGGAAAGGGAGAGGTTGAGGGGAAAGGTGGGAGCCCAGGGAGGGAGCAGGAGGGGATGACACACTTCAGTGGTGGCTACAGAGTGTCGACACTCCATGGTAGTCTTGCTTAAGTTTCCCAGCTCCCCCTCCTATTGTGGACTTTCTCTCGTTCCTCGAGGACTCTTAAGAAGCAAAGCCCCTTTTCAGGAGCTGACCGGATGTAGCTAAGGCTGGGCAAGAAGCAGTCTGCGGTGTTCCCAAACTTTAATGTGCCCACTGGTCACCTGGGGGTCTCATGAAGACGCAGATTCCAACTCAGGAGGTCTGGGCTGGGGCCTGAGAGAAGGCATTTCCACAAGGCCCAGGTGATGCCCACGCTGCTGGCCCCCAGACCACATGTGGAGTAGCGAGGCTCCAGACAGCCTCTCTGAGTCTCCTTTGGCCTTTAGGACCTGGAGACTTCCACCACCTCAGCACTCTGCCTGCTGTGCTTCTCTCGTAGATGAACACAACGCCACATGCGTGGAGCCCACGGAGTTGGCCGGATGGCCCGTCACACAGGTGGGGAACCCGCTGCGGTACATGTGCATCACACACCTGGACAGCCAGGACTACATCTTCCTGCTGCTCATCGGCTTCTGCATCTTCTCAGGGGGCACCGTGGCCGCCTGGCTCACGGGCATGTGTGCTGTGGTCTACCAGAATGCCAGCCGCAAGTCGAGCGAGGCCGAGGATGAGGATGAGCATGGGCAGAGGGTGGAGGTCAGCAGGCGGATTTTCCACAGCAGGGAGGACTCGGGCCAGGACGGCTTCCCACAGCTGATTTAGCTGCCAGAGGCCAGGTCACGTGTGCCTGTCCCAGGCTCCCTGCCGCCTCCCTGCAGCCTCTCTGGCCCTCCCTCCCCACTCCCTCAGAGCTGCCCTAGAGGTTGAAGCCTAGTCATAAAATAAATAAAAGCTTTGGTAGCCAGGCTACTCCTTTCCCACTCAACTGGCTCCGGGCACTTCCGTGGCTCCAGGGGATGGCACAGAACAAAGTGCAGAAAGGCTGTGGCATGCATCTTGGTGCCCAGGAAGCCTACCCCAGTGGCCAACTCGTGTTTAGTGAGCTGCTCTGCCCTCCGCTGAGTGCTATGGGGAGGGAAGCCAGAAAATTCACGATAGCACAGCTGCCCTCCAAGAGCAACAATTCGGGGGGAAACGAGGGTGAAATGAACCACGTGGAGAGAGGTATCAGACACAGTGACAAGAGCTGACATTAACAAAATGTCCCCGAGGGCCTTCATAATATGCCATGTCACAATGATCAGAGCAATCCCATAATATTAATATCAACACAGGTGTACAGTGACAGACTGAGGCCTGGACAGGTTAAACAACTGACCAAGGGCTCCCCAGTGGTCAATGGCACAACCTCCCCAAGTCCGCATCTGTCCCTTCACACAAAGCTGCCTCCTCAGGAGCTGTTTATCAACAGCGTCACCAGCTCATCGGTGAGCCCTGGACAGAGCAGGGAGGGGAGGCCCACAGAGGCTGTCCCCACTTACTAGGTCCTTTACCAGGTACCTAGCATCAGACCCAGCCTTCCACATGTTCTCACCGGGTTAACCCTCACACCAACCAGGTCAGGGGGTCAGTTACCTTCATATTCCTGAAGCTCAGAGAGGCCAAGTAACCAGGTCAAAACCACACAGTTGACAGGAAGCAGAACAGCTGCTGGTCCCCAGGCTGCCTGCCCTCCCCCAAGCCTGCATGGTGTGGTCCAGCTGAGCGCTGGTCGGAACCCAGAGGCTGGCCTGGCATTGTAGCTGAAATACAGAATTGAACAGAAGGAAGAGTGAAGAAATCATGTTAGAGAGAGAAGCAAGGCCTGACCTGCAGAGCCGCAGGTATACCTGCATTGCTCAGGGTTAGGATAGACTATACCGCAGGTGGCAGGCGAACCTCAAAGTCCTGTTGGCTAAGCACAACCAAGACATACTCCTCACTTGTGTGAAGTGCAGTGGGGGGGCAGTCCACCTCCCTCCTACAACTCTAGCACCGGGACCGTAAGCCTCGGAGGTCCCTGCTCAGGAGAGAAGAGATGGAAGGGGTACATAGCCCTTAACTGCCTGGGCCTGAAAATGACACGTCATTTCCGCTCACATTTTACACGGCCCCAAGCTTACAGCCAGTAAATGCAATCCATGTGTCAGGAAGACAGCGCACATGTCTAGCCCACCATGATAAGGGTCTGATTCCCACTGTGGACCCCAAGGTGCCCTCGAGAGGTCTAAGCATGAGAATCGCAGGGTCTAATCTATGCTTTAGAAAGCGGCCTCTGGCTGGAAGGTGAAGGGGAACCTGGGGAGGTGTGACAGGAAACAAGGGGACCAGCATTACTATGGGTGTGGGGAGGACATGAGGGTGACAAAGCAGGGACAGTGGGAACAGGGAGACATAGATGAATTTTAGAGTTATGTCAGAGGTAGAGCGGACAGAATTCCATGAGTGGCTGCATATGGGAGGTGGGGGAGCAAAGGGGAGGCAGGGTTGGGAGGAAGAGGGGACGGACAGTCAGGGAGCAAGCCCACGCTGCTGGTGTGGACAGCCAGGTGCCCAGAAGCACAGTCACTGAGGCAGCTGGATGTCAAAACTGGCCAAGTGGAAGGTACAGGGGAGGCCGGAGGGTTCCTCCCTGACTGCGCAGTAGAAAGTAGATGGACAGCGTGCCCTGACTGAATACTCACAGAGGAGCAAGACACACATGCGCTGTACAGATATCAGAAAACTCAGCCAAGGAGTCTCACGTGTCTGCCTCCAGGGGAGGGAAAAACATGGGGACAGGGATGGAAGACTGAGGCCTTTCATAACAAATTTTGTTGGGCTATAACTCTTAAATAAACTGTGTGCATATTTGATAAGAATGAGTGTTTTAAAAAGAAAGAAAGAAAAGAAAAGAAAAGACTGGCTGGTCTAGGGTGTTGCTCCCATCCAGAGGTGCCTTTAACACCCTTGTACAGTGGGGTGTCCACCATGATTTCAAAGGACAACGTGCAGGCGAGGGGGTGTTCCTACGCTCTGCTGTATTTCCTCATTTGCCCTGTGGCCCTGAGCCTGATTCCAAGAGAAAGCAGAGAGGGCTTCCTAGGAGAGACCAGCTTTGGCCTACATCTTGAGAAGTCACAGGATTGCACCGAGCAAGGAGCACTTCCAGCGGATGGTGACAGGAAGCACAGAGGTATGACAGAGAGATATGTTTGGGGGATAATGGTAGTTCTTCTCAGCAGGCGGAAGTATGGGGTGACATCTGGGAAACAGACTGAAGTGACTCCAGCATGGAGACAGAAGGTCAACTGGGCAGCTAATGAAACTGTTTGGTGCAGTATTTCACGATTAGATCCAAGGGCCACCTGCATCAGGGTCCTAAGGACCCCTACGTGCTTCAAAACCCTCAGGAGCAGGTGGGGCCACAATCTGCATTTTAATATGTTCTCTGGGTAAATCTTGTGCACACTAAAACTTCGGAAGCACGTGGCAAGCACGAGGACATAAAGTCCTGAAATAAAGTAATGACAGTGCTAATGGGAAGGAGGAAATGGCCATCAGACCTCAGCCTCTTGGACTGCATGGGTCTCTTGGTCCAGAGCTGGTCTCAGCCAACAGGTCAAAGGAAGTGGTATCACCGCCCACAAAGCAAAGCAGATGATGGGGGATGAGCAATCCCACCAGCTCTTGCCCACCGCCTACTGTCAATCCCACCTCCCTTAAAGACCCCCACTTCATGTGACATGGTGGGGAAAGCACTGACTTCCAGTCCCAGCTTTCCCACCACATGTGTGACCTTAAGAAGTCACTTCATTGCTTGGGTTTCAGTTTCCCCAACAGTAAAATGGGGTGATAATACGTGATTACCTCAAATCTTAAATCTAACCTGAAAACAACTATCGGTAATATCTAGAGTACACAAGGAACTGCTGCAAATCAAAAAGAAGAATACAAGAACCCCAGGAAAAAATGGCCAAGAACATGAATGGTCAATTTTATAAAACAAGAAACCTTAGAAAACTAACAGGCATATACAGAGGTGGTTAACACTCATTAGTAATCCGAGAAATGCAAATTAAAACAATAGATGTCACTGTATACTTGTTAGGTTGGCAAAAATTGGAAAGCTAGACAAGGTCGCATGCTGGCAGGGGCGTGGGGCTAGGGGACCCAGATGCACCGTGGAAGGGATGTATGTGTACAGCCAGGCCAGAGAGCAGTCTGGCACGACTGAAGTGCAATGAAGTGAGCGCCTGCCCTACCACCCAGCAAGTCCACGCACTCCTGGGTGTATTGGCCACAGAAAGGATCACACGAGTCCGTAGTGGGCACACATGACGACACCCACTGCGGAGTTATGTGTCATGTCTGGAAGCGTGACCGGGTAAAATTTACGGAGTGCTATGGAGTTGTCACAGAGTGCTATGTACATCTAGCGGCATGGATGGATGTGAAACACACTGCCGAGTGGGAAAAAAGGGAGAGACAGACTGAGAACAGTCTGTGACACTCAAAACCCTGAAACCACACAGTAAAAGCCAAAGTCCTTGCCACGTCCCACGAGGCCCTCCACGATCTGCTTCCCCCGGCGCCCCACCACTCCTGCCTCACGCTGTGATCTTCCACCAGGGTGCCCCCCACTCACCCCGCCCCAGGCTCACCGGCTGCCCCGCTGTCACTAACACATCAGGCACGGATGCCACAGCAGAGGGTGAGCCACAAGCCCACAGCATGCCCTGCACGCAAGCACGCGGACACACACGCACACTCACACGCATACGCACACGCACGCACACACACGCACACACAAGCACGCAGACACACACGCACACGCACACGCACACGCGCGCGCACACACGCACGCACACGCACGCGCACGCACACGCACACGCACACACACATGGTCCCCCTTACCCTGCTCTATTTTTACCTTAGACAAGAATCAAATGTAATGAGTAAGTTGAATGGTAGTCTGAAACGCAAGAAGTGTGTCTCCCCGCCCTGACCTCCTCCACTAGAATTCAGCTGAGAGGGTAGAGTTCTGCCTGTTTTGTTCACTTCTGCCACCTTAGCACTTAGCACACAGCCTACCAAAAGAGGGACACTTAAATTTTTGTTGATGAAATGAATGACACCTACATACACTTAAAATATGCTTTAAAACACGTTAAATGAATGAGGGTAAAGGGGATCAAGTACGGGGTATGTTTAGAGGGGAAATGAGGATAAGGTGCCATTAATTGAGGAGTAATTCAACCTCGTGCACTGAAGGTTAACACAGGAGGTGACCGGGAAGCACTGTCTGGTCAACCCCTGCCCCAGGCAAAGCCCTCACCGTGGGAAGGACTCCCTGCTCCGTGTACACAGCTGCCGTCCCTGAGAGTTCAAGGTCGCACCAGGGCTGAGGACTCTCACAGGTGATGACAGTGTACATGGCTCCTCCCTGCTCCTCACTGTCCTCAAACATGGCGCCAAGGAAGACAGGACTGCGCCCCACACAGAACGGCACCCCATGTCGCTGGAGTGATTTCCCACTCACAAAGCCTCTCCATGACTTCCAAAGATAGTACTGCCCCATTGTACAGGTAAGAAAACCAAGGTTTCATAGGCTAGTTCCTGGCAGAACTGAGTTGTCCAGCAGCCAGGCCTTCCTGGTGTCGTGTTTCATGTTTTCTCTACCAACTTAGCCTCCCTTTCTGTCCAGAGAAGAAGACTTCCACATTAGGGGAATTAACAAAATGAATTTTTCCAAATTTGATTTTACATGATTCTGCACAATTGGCTCTTTCCTGTTGCCAACAACTCTTCATCTCTAAGATTCAAATGCAAAACCTGTGGATTTGTTCCAGGCTGTTTAAAAGCTCAGGCTAGAAAACAAGGCTAAACAAATCATCTATTACTATTAAGTCTGTAAAAGGATTATCCGTTCTTTGCAGCAGCCAGACGGTGCAGGCAGGACACTGGCGATCAGCTTTGGCGATAACAGTTCTGATGCGGCTGGCAAGTCAGGAAAAGCAACGGGTGACGGGGGACAATCTGAAGGCAATGCCGAGTGCTTAACAAGGGTAGGTTAGGAAAGGTTGCAAGCTAGTTGGTTTCTTTAGCAGGCCAATTATTTAGGCAAAGAGACTAACATTTAAGATCAATGAAAGCCGTCCACACCACAGTCCCGTTGAAGCCCCTAACGCAGCCACCTTACATTGAAGCACTGGGACCCCGCGTATCTCCTGGAGAAGGCCTCTCAGTGGTCACTGGGATACAGTGAGAAATCTGCTTTGGCTGATCTAGTCCTAACCCCTTACCTCCACCCAACAAACAGCAGGCAAAAAGAAATTCACCATGACAGTCAGTGTTATCCACCTGGTGAGAGAGTTCCTCGGGAGCTGCACAAACCTGGAGCACATGACCATCTCTGTGGTTCTCATTTCCCCTCATGTTAAGTGAGGATTAAACTTACCCTGCGGTTCTACAATGTAAAGAGCCTTTGTTTGAAGGACTTAATACAACCCCGGCGGAAAGAAGGCCCTTAAAAAATGGAACCTTCAGGGAGAGAATGAGTCACCTTAGCACCCCACATATGAGAGCCTTCCCTGTCAGATGGGACACAGGAGACTAAGGTTAGGTGACACCTCCCAGCTGCATGACCTCAGGTTAGCCATTTCATTGCTGTAGCTTGAATTTCTTCATTTTTTAATAAAAATAAAATTTGTGGACAAGAGCTCTGACTCCCCTTCCAACTCCATAGTTTTATATTTGTGATTATGGGGTTTAGTTCAAAAGAGCCTCTACAAGCAGAGAATTTTGGTTTCTCTCAGCATTACATGGGGCTTTTACACAGTTTTATTTAAGATAAAAAGAATTAAGGAAAAAAACACATTGTAGAATGAGACAGAATTCTGCCCTGAGGCAGTCACATCAGCAGATAACATTATAAGATGCATTTTACACACATAAATACATGCATGGAAGAGAAAAATAGCACTCAGCCTGAGAGGCTGGGGAGTGCTTCAGCAAGGAAGAGATTCCAGGATGGAAGTCAGGAAAAGAACACTCCAAACAGAAGCACATGCAAAGGCCCTGAGATAGGTTGGGAGCAGGAGGTGACATGTTTAAAAACCAGATCCCCCTGACAGAACAGCACAAACTCCCCAAAAAGTATTGCTTGTAAGACTTGTACACCAAAACCTACAAGTCATTGCTGAGAGAAATTAAAGAAGGTCTAAATGACTGGAAAGACATTCCACATTCATGGATTGGAAGGCTCAGCATTCTTGAGGTGGGAATTGTCCTCCAAATTGATTGACAGTTTCAACACACACACACACACCAGTAGGCCTTTTGCAGAAATTAACAAAGTGATTCTAATACTTACATAGAAATGCAAAGTACACAGAGTAGCCAAACAATTTGGGAAAGGAACAATGTTGGAGGACTTAGACTTCATAATTGCAAAGCTTATCTAAAGCTGCAGTAATCAAGACAGTCTATGGTTGGCTGGATCTGGGTTAGGAGCTGAACTGACTGCAAACGGGCCTGAAAATCTTTTTGGAATGATAGAAATTGTCTAAAACGGGATGGTCGCACAGCCCTGTAGATTCAATAAATTGCCCACTTAAAAAACAGATGGAGTTTATGGTATGTAACTTACAGCTCAATAAATCTGTTCTTTAAAGGATCTCAGTTGATTCCTCTGCAGAATATCTCACACAAGGTGGAGGAGGCCTGGGCGACTGTCCCACAGCCTTCCTACTTTCTCTTCTCTGGGAAGGCCACCTGAGGCCCTCTCTCAGCTCTTGGGGTATTTTCCCAGTGGCCTTCATCAGCAGTGCCTAACTCTTCTACTTTGGTGACTCCTAAGGGCCCCAATGCAGACCTCTGGCAGCAAAGCTCACGTTGCAGAAACACTGTAAGAGTTATAAATACTTTAGGTCCTCACGGAGCCTTTTCAGTCCTCTGTGATGGCACCAGTGACCCAGGGCAAGGAAACTTCTATTCCTAGTATTCATAAACAGCCTGACTGCAAGGCAGTTTCACACAATACAAGGTCTCTTTAATGGCATAGTTTGGACCTTAAGACACCTATCCTCTCTTAAAAGCTAATTCCAACAAGTTAATATAGCCAACACCCAGAAAAACAAACTGAGTGCACATAATTAATACTGAAGTCCATTCACCTAGAGGCAAGGCGAGGACTCTGACTTTAGAGCAGGGCAATGCTCTCAACCTGGGCTGCATAATAAAACACCTGGTAAGCTTTTAAAGATACTATACCTGGGCACCCCCACAGAAATCTAGATTCACCATCCCAGAATGTGGCCTGGGCACCAGCATTTTTTTAAACCTCCCAGGCTATTCTACAATGCAGGCAGGCCTGAGAATCACCATTTTTCCAGGGAGATGGTTGTCAAAACTAGGTCTTCCATCTGTGACTCATTCGGAGCCTTAAAATGCACTTCTCCCTGAATAAGGACCTTCTTTCTCCCCATCTGCTAAAAGCAGCAACTGGACAAAGGCAGCTGAATGCTGAGCCCCAGGACAGTATCATTTGCTGCTGTTTGTCTCAGTTTATCCCAAATGAGTTCATGTTGCGTGTATGGATCTGGACCTGCTTGATCACGATGACAAAAAAAGAGCAAATGCTAATAACGTAACTGGAAGTAGGAAGATAAAAAAATAGAGTCTTAATTATCAGTATTCAGAACTTTCATCTATACCAGCACCCAAGAAGGTTTCCACTTAGCTCTGAGCACAATATTAAATATTAAAGACAATAAACAAGCATTAATCTCAGGCATGAGTGACCATGAGAATTTAGGACAGAGCCCCCTGCTGGCTTGAGTAGATAGAAAAAGGTTTGTGGGAAGACTTATGTACCCCAATGTTCATCACAGCACTGTTCACAGTGGCCAAGACATGCAAACAACCAAAGTGCCCTGTGACAGATGACTGGATAAAGAAGCTGTGGTACATATACACAATGGAGTATTACTAAGCCATGAAAAAGATGAAATACTGCCATTTGAGACAAAATAGACAGATCTTGAGATCATCATGCTAAGTGAAATAAGCCAGACAGAGAAAACCAAGAACCATATGACTTCGCTCATATGTGGAATATAAAACTGAAAGCAACAAAGGAAAAACAAGCAAACAAACAAAAACTCATGGACACAATCAATAGTTTAAGGGTTATTCAGGGGGAAGAGAGGGGGAGCCAAATACATGGTGATAGAAAGAGAGTTCACACTCTCTTGGTGAATAGATGGATGGTGCACTGTAGAACCATACACCTGGAACCTGTGTAACTCTTGATAACCAATGTCACCCCAATAAGTCTAACAATAAAAACATTTTTATTAAAATGAAAAAAAAAAACGCTTTGTGGGAAGGCATAGCTGTAGGTGGGCCTTGGAAAGACTTGGCAGAATTGAAACTGGGAACATGGAGGAACAATAAAAATCACCCACAATGACAATCATTGTGAGAGCATTTACAATAAACCAGGCATTCTAATTTTAAGCATCACTTATTTAAACCTCACATCCACCTTATTTACAGTCCTCATTTCACCAACTGGAAAATGGAAGCTTAGAGAGGTTAAAAAATGTGCCCTATATCAAGTCAGCAAGCAGGATCCGAACCCACATAATCCGATTCCAGAGTCCGGGTATCCAGGCCAAGGGAGAGAAGGCGGACAGCAATCTACCACTCGTGTGATGTCAAGCAAGATTCCAGCATGCCCAGGAGAGAACCCTGCCCATCTGGGACAAGGTCTTATCACCAACGGGCTCTGACTGGCCATGGGAGAAAGGGGGACACACCACAGATATTGAGCAAGCTGCAACAAGGGGAGTTAGATCAAAAGCAAATTAAAGTGGGATTTCCTTTGTTAGGAACACAAGATGAGAAAAGCATCTGAAGAGGTGAGTGTGACTAGGAAGCACAGGGCTGGAAGTTCCCAAGGGGTGAGGTTTCACCAGCAGCTGTGAGAAATGCTCAGAGCTGAGGCTACAAAGGAATCTCTGCACATGGGTCTGTGTTGTGACCATCAAGGGCCCTCCAGGATCGTGGGAAGGACAGAAGAGCCGCAAAGGCAGACTATCAGGAGAAAGTCCGTAGAGAGCTCGCAAAGACAACAGAGGAAGTGGAGGCAAACAGCAGAGCACACCCGCCTAGGCTGAATGGCATTTTTCAAAATACCTCGTTGCACAGTAATCAGAAAGCATTAGGTATGCAGTGTACGCTTTCACCCTGGGATACTCTGTGCATCAGCCCTGGCCTGCCTGCAAGGAACGCACAAGCTTGTTGGAGAGCCAGGGAAGACACAGGAAAGAGAGAGCGAACTGTACTCAGGAGCAATCCCCTCAGATCACGGGAACCCAATTTACAGAAACCTAAGAAAAAAAGACGGAAAAGGAGGAGGGACTGAGGGAGACAGGAGAGAAAGGAAGAAAAGAAGGGGGAGAAAGAGAAAGAGAGAGAGAACCAAATTCATACAAATAGTTCATTTAGGGTGATGTTAATCTAAGTGTGAATCACATATAATCTGCATCAGAAACGCCCAAGGTGCTTCATAATAAAGCAGACTCTGAAGCGTGGCCTGGGGATCGGGACTGCCACATGCCCCCACGCACCCTTGGACACTCTGAAATTGGAGAGCCACTGGCTTGGGCCCTGCCACGATCAGTCCATGCACTCGGCCTCCAGCACCCGCTGCTACCCCTCCAGGTCCCACACTGTGCGAGGACACTCTTTCGCTTAGAGCACGGGTCCTGAGGCCAGGCTGAGAGCCACCAGGTCAAGATAAAAGAATGTCCACAGAAGGCATGGGCATTGGAGTGAGGCAGGTCCCATTCAAATTCCAGCTCCACTTCTTCCCAGCCAAGAGGCTGTCGGCAAATCACTTAAACCCACTGAGTGTTGGCTTCCAGGTGCCCACAATCCTCACAGGATTGCTGGGAGGGGCGATCAGGCAGGACCCGCACCTCTCTCTCAGCTGCCTTTCATTTGCTGGCATTCAAGACTGCACATCTGAGAAAGATTCTTCAGAACAGAATGGTTCCCCTGGCCTCAACTAACAGGGAGCAATTGCCCTTAAATGTTTCATCTGTTTGATTTTACTCCTCAGAATCCTCTCCTGACATCCATGGCCTCCAGGCCTTCGCACAGGCATTTCTATTTGCAACACAAACACACACCCTGTTTATTCTTATACAGTCACACCCTTCCTTCAACATCCTGCTCAAGCATCACCTCCCCTTTGAAACCTGCCCAGACCCCATGCTCCTGGCCCACATCACCCACACCCACTTCCGTGTCTACTCACCGAACCGAACAAATGCCCAAGTCTGACCTCAGGGCACTGGGTGACTCATCTGCTGGTATCTGTCCCCAGCAGTCAGCCGGTTCCCGCAGGAGAAACACTTACCAATCTTTGTAATCCAGCACTTAACATCATGCCTAGTGTGTGGCAAGTACTCCATAACCTGTTAATATGCTCCACATGTAAAATATGAAATTATTAAGCTAATTTTTAAGTGCAACTTATATAGGCTGACCATATGAGGTTGGACAATTAATTTCACAAACTCATCCTAGGAAAAGTGCTACACACCTCGCTGCTTAATATCACCACGGTCACCTTCGAAGTGCTCCTCTTGGGAAGCTAGGCCCCAATGCCGGCACCTAGTCTACCCTTCAAAGCAATTTTGGAACTCTTATTTTGGAATGGCCATCAGAGCTGTTGTGGCATCAAAAATCTGACAATTAAGTTCGTGAACTTGCCACTGTGCACTTCCACTGCATAACCCGAGTTATCTGTACAGTGCTGCCAACATAAGTGCTGTCTATTTATCATAAGGCTCTATGCTAATCGATGTGTGTAGTAAAACTAAAAGTGTGATGAAAGAGGACGTTCCATTTACTTTATCCAATCAGGGCCTGGCTTCTTGAGCTAGCGCCCACCAGACACCGCCCCCTTGCTTGTCTGCAGCGGTGGGGCATTCAAGAGACAGTCACTAAGCCCCATTCAGCGTGTGAAGAGACCGATTATCAGCATTGGTTTGAGGCACACGTTATACGCAATTGTCTCCAGTGTGCTGTCAATTGTTTACCAGTTGATACTGAATGTTTACGAGTGAAAGTATTTAAATACTTCCATATATATACACAGTTAGAGTTGAAGAACCGGAAAACTTCTGTGACGTTGCAGAAAATAATTACAACCCATTGTTAGAACATGGAAATACATGTTCTGACCTTGGGTCCATCAATTGACAGAACTTTAAGCATGTTTGATGGGCTGAGTTCTTAATTCCTTTCTCAAGAAAAGTGCCCTGTTATGTTGGAAAATGGTTTGAAAATCCCTGTTGGAAATTGTGGTTGTCATTTGCAAGAGATCAAGTGCCTACATTCCAAACTAACATTGGTTTAATTGAAAAAGATAACATTTCAGTGACAGAAGTAGCCATAAACATTGAAAATCTTGGAAACAATTTAGAGTCCAGAAAAAGTGAAGTGTTTGTAACTGCTGATGTCAAAAAAACAACTGAAAATGTTAGTAGATTGAGGAGAAATTAATGAGGCTAAGTTTTTTGAAGTAGTTGAGAATTTCTATGAAACCAGCTTAGAATATATCAACAAGTGGAAGTGTGGTGAGAAAACACCGAGAAGTCCAAGTGACACCTGAATGGAAAGAAATACAGGACAGCCTGAATGAGAAACTTATCACACACAAAGAGAAGAAACTTGTATATTTGATCAGTGCACCCTCATAAAATCTACAATTGTGAGGCAGTTGGAGACATGGAATAAAGAAAACATTTCTGTGTCTGATAGATGGGTAAGGATTTTTTCTGAAAGGAGCAAAAAATGCCTAGACTTTCAAGACTCATAACACTGGTGGGTTGGTTCATTCTTCATCTTCCAGGGAGTATAACACTTTTTGAAAGAATATTTTCTGTTATGAACACTATGTGGTCAAAGGAGAAATCTAGATTAAGTGTTGAGACAACGGGGGCTATGTTAGTTGTAAAACAAAACTGTGTCATGGGGTGTGAGAAGTTTTATGATGAGGTGTTGAAAGACCAAAATTTGCTGCATAAGATCTCTTCATTGAGAAATAGTCATAGTACGATCATGGTGAAATACAGTCCCCCTCTACGTCTACCTAAATTTCTGTATGAGTTCTGTCACTGAAGAATAATTGTTAGTTCAGTATGTTCGTGTAATAAGACTTGTTCGTGTAATAAGACATGGTCAGCTTAAGCTTACTCGTCGCATTGTTTTCAAAAGCGAATTTAAGTCAGGGGAAAATAATAAACACATTAGTTTAGTTTTTTGTTTTGTTTCGGTTTTAATCTGAATCAGGAATACTCAGCTTGATCCCCCTTCTTATTCATTAGATTTGGCTCTGAATTACAGAATCCATCCTCATAAAAGGGAGAGTTGACTCTATCAAAGGCATTGTGAAGACTGTCTCTGACTTTGAAGGCAGTAAAACAAGCTGATCAAGGACAAGGCACCAAGTGAAGGCTATAATTCTACAGAAAGAACATTTCTAAGACCATTGGGTCACTGATGGCGCCGCCCAGGGTGCTGACCTGCTGCTTGGCTGACCACACTTACTGGGGTCTGTCCTTTTATCAGAGCTCTGACAAAGGGGCCAGAGCCACATTTCTACCTGGGCACTACCCAAGCTTGCATTGCTGTCCCAATCCCAAACTGCTCCCTTACAGATCACTGTCCATGCCATTTTTCTGCCATTTCCTGTGCCTGAGTTCACCTTGTCATTCAAACCATTAATGGTCACATTTCAAAATTTTATTGAAATAATAGCTACCATTATACTCAGTGGTTCTCTGTGCCAGGCACCCTCATATAGGTTTTATATACACTCCATCATTTGAAATCCCAACAACCCTATAATACAAGTACTATAAGTATCCTTATTTCACACAAGTACCTTAGGAAGTGATGGAGCCAGGTGTGGTGCCAACAGCCATGATCTTAGCCACAATTCCAAACGATTCATGCCACTCCTGTGCTGGTGGTGGTCCAGCCAACACAAACAAAACGGCACCCAATCAGGAGGAGGACAGAGCTGACAGGTGGAGACAGGTGGGGACACTATCAAGCCTTACCAATATATCCATAGTCTTTCCAGTCACACAAGGCATGAAACTGCAATTCATACATTAGTTTAACTTGGCTTTTTGACTGTTGCTGGTACCCCAAAGAGTCCTATCTAAAACAAATGAACACACCACAAAGTATGACCATAAAATAATATGGATGACTTTTTAAAAACACAGACACCAAAGTTTATTCATCCAAATACAGACAATTCCTTTTGATGCAGCATCTAAGGGGAAACAAAGTTGCAAGTAAGGAGGGAACCAAAGTGGGGGGATCTATCCATTTATAGATTCGCCATATTTGTAATTACAGTATGAATCAAGCACTGGGCAGGATTTTGGAATGAACAATGTACTTTTGCAACCCTAGTTACTTCATGTTGCAGAAGGAAGTACCTCAAGGGACAAGAAAGAAAAGAATTTGCTTCTGCTCTCCTCACACTGCAGTCTTGCTCTCTCCATTAGCACATGGGCGGTCCATTCTGGACACTGGAATACAATCAGTGAGTAAGCTTCCTACCCCCCGAATCAACAGCCTTGAAACCAGCAGATAAAATATTAATTCTTAGCAAAATCAGACCTGCTGTCCCCAGACAGGTCATACGTCAGAGAGTCACCTTTGGCTCAGGTTTTCCTATCCCAGCCAACTGGGCTGAGTCTCAGTGGCATCTCTCCCGGGACAAGGTCAGCGGTTCAGCTCAGGCAGTACAGTTCCACACTCAGTTCATGACCCACGGCCGACACTGCTGCCCAGACTGTTACTCCCCTGGGATTGCGTCACAAGGCCATGCTTACCATGGGCTATGCAATGCTGGGACAGGGGCGGGGAACTGCAAAAAATCCTCCCTTCAGAGTGGTGCCGCTTCTTTTCCTGTACATGGGCACTTTGAAATTATAGAAGGATCCGATCAACACCAAGAATTCACTAGGTTTCCAGGGAAAAGGGGGAGTACAGAGTGAAGACCCTCAGAATTGAATCTGAGGCTCTTCGGCTCAGGCCTCCCTGGGAGCTCCATCCACAGAGCGGAAGAGATGCGGGAGAAAATTCTCCCTTGCCCACTTCTGACAGAGTTCTCTGTGGCGCCCTTGAACTTGGACCCAACATGTTGTTGACCTCTGTTTCCCTATCTAACTGCACATGAGACAGTGAAAACCTGGACTGACATCTTGGCTTTTTAGCTCATATAACACACATAAACTGGACCAGCTATAGTAAGGCACTGAATCCTAAGAGAGAATGAAGCAGTCTTCAAAGAGAGCTGAGAAGCAATTGAAATCCCCACTGCAATTGCTTTAAAAGGTACCAAGAAAGCATCCCATTCATAACAGTAAGAGAATTCTAGACACTCTCCCCATTTCCTTCCGATTCTCTCATAGAGCGTGGATGTACCACCAAGTTCAAGTCTCACACTTTCCAAATACCCCCAAACCATCTCTCCAATCTCAGCCTCCACTTGCTGCCAGCCCACTTCCTGCCTCCCCTTCTGCAATGCTCTGATCCGCACAGCACCCCCCGCCCCTCGCCAGGGTAGCTGGACCACTCCGTTCTCCTCCCTTCTCAGCCTGTGCCACCAAAGGACAGAAGCAGCTGACTGTCGGAGAAGCCTGTTTCCTTTCAGAAAGCAGGGGGAAAAGAAAGGTTCGGATTGGAATGTGTTAATTGTCTTTATCCAATTTGCTCACCTAAACAGAAACTAAAGTGTATGGAAAACCGCTGACGATATCTCAAGTCAGATGACCTGGATTGTCTCAGTCACTGTGTGGAACTCTGAGGCAATTACCCTAAACGTTCTGGCCTCAGAGTCTTTGTAAAAGAAAAGGTAACCGTGGTGCTTTCTTCAGGAGGATGTGGTGGTGATGAAAGAAGAAAGCGTGCTTTGTCCTCAGGAATAGCACGTGAACTATAATGTGCTCTGTGCAGATCATTTCGAACCGTGCTGGCTTTACTTCTTCTTCTTGGCTTGGATATTATCCGTGCATCATTCTCAATCACTATAAAAGTTTTATAAGATACTTAGAGATATAAAATGGTCTGTTTTGCAAGTTGATCACTCTTCACAATCTTGGCTAGAATTTTACCTTTGCCTGTGTAGTGAGTTCTCTGATTCTGCCAACTTGCTTTGGCATACTCCATAAAGGGGAACCACAGTCTTTAGACCATCAGTTCTAAATCTGAATTCCTAATCCTCAGCCCCAGGCTTCACACAAAACTTTCAAACCTCAGCCAGCTATAGCACAAAAGGCATTTCTGATCTGGTCCTCTTTTTAAAAGGGACTCCCACTAATTTTTCATTATAGAAATCAAGATCCCTCACCTCCACGTTTCTAACAAACAGTAGGTAAAGGCATCAGAGCGATTACAAGATGGCCGGAAATAAGAGAGCTAGGTCAGAAAGGACAGAGAACTAGATTACATCTAGGTTAGACTGTGGAAGCCAGGACCCCAGGAACAAAGAATAAGGAAAAGTCACCAGAGCACTTCCACAAAAATATCAACTCTATCCCTTCTAAAATAGAAGGTGAAAAATTGTGAGTACATGTGGACCCACTGATTTCCAGTGAAAATGGTCCCAAAGGAAGCCCTTCAGGTTCCATGTGACAAGGTGTCGGTATAAGTCAGAGGTCGGGTGCAAGGGGAGCTAAAGCAAGGGAGGATGAAAGTACACAGGGACTATGCAAGCTACAGAGAGTGGCACCAATAGCTGGGGTCCTCTTGATCTTTGAACTTCATATTTGGGATATAGTACCTACGGACTAGGTGGAGGAAACACCTGACAGCTTCTGTAGCACCTGCTCAAAAAAGGCATCAGGCAGTGGATATCTTTCCCCATCCCTTCTCCAGGGTTGGAGGGGTCTCACTTTTGCATGAAGATGCAGCATTGACCTTGGTTCATGACCACCTATTAGCAACCCCATCACTGGGTAAAGGGAGAAAGATGGACAAGAGAAGATGGGGAAAAGTGGCTGAGAAGAGATTTTTTTAAAAGACCACTGAATTGTTCTTTTTGCCAGATTCCATGCCAGGCAGATAATCGGCAACAAATTTAATTTCCCTTGGTCTTTTCTCATGAACATATGTCCTCTTCCAAAGGACACTCAAGCTCAAATAGGTGGCTGATCTAAAGAGCTCCCAAAACCTGGATAACCCCTTCTTTACGTGAGAGTTGTCCCTTTGGTTATCCTTAACCACCATCAACAGCATCAGCTGAAAGGAGGTAACAATACCTGGATTCCATCCCAAGGAGGAATTTAGCTCTGCCCAGGCTGGTAAAAGAGGTCCAGCTGATCATGTGCTCAAATTATAAGACTTAAACTTGACATTGAAACCCAAATAAATGTAACACCACAAGACAGTTTCCATTGATCCGCCCTTTGAGTCTTACTGCCTTTTGCTTAACAAGCAGCTTGTCTGTGTGTGGCTAGAGAGGAAGACATGCTCAAGAGCCAGAGAAAGCCAAGGAGACCTGGGCAGGACAGAAAGCTCTGTCATGGAAACACCACGCTCCAGATTACATTTCACAAGCAGGACAGACAGGCACCACCAAACTGGATCCAGTGTCCTGGCTGTGGCTGCTGATCGTCTGATCTGGCTCTACGAGTCAAGGAAAAACCTGGAAATGCTATACAGTCACCAAACATGAAGGCATTTCCAAGGGACCCAGGATGCCATCCCAAGACAAGCAGTTTTTCCTTTCACCTTAATGTCTACCCACCTTCACAGGCACATTCTAAACGCTTCCTCCGCAGAAGGTGACCACATTAATAAACATCTCAAGAATAACCAGTCTGGATGTTGAGATGCCTTAGAGAACTGCAGATTTTTTCCCCAAATGAGAAAATTTAGTTCTTTAAAGCATACCTGAAGAATCAAATATCTACCTACACCTTCTATTGCAGACACTGACACTATTCAAAATTAACTTTTCCCAAACTAAAGCGGTGGGACTTCGCCATCTAGCTGAAAGGTCAGGGCACTAAGGAGGCTCAGTCTAAAGAGAGGACTAGGAAAGAAATCCCCCGAGACTGCCCAGATCGTGACAGTAATGTCAGCTATCCACCCATTCATTCATAAATAAGTATCTGACAAAACAAAACACCCATGGGACAAGCAAGGTAAAGAATAGAAAAATAGTTAAGAAATAGACCTTGCCTTCAAAAATGAAGACACTTAAACAAAAACAAAACAAACAAAAAAATAAAAATAAAAACCAAGAACAAAGCACATAATATAAGGTAGAAAGCACTGATTGCCCTGAGGGGGGCACAGATAAAGTGCCCTATTCCTGTCAATTCAGAGAAGGCTGAAATTACTTCTGGCGCATTGGTCAAGAAAAGCATCCCAGAGGAAACAGTATTTTGGATGACTTTTGAAGGACGGGCAGGATTTGGACTTGAAAGACGAAGGGCATGTGCATCCACATGGAAGTACTGGCCTAAGCCCTGGATCCACGGAGGCAGACGCAGGAAACGAGGCATTTTTCAGTCTGGCACAAAATGCAGGGGGAAAAAATGTTAAAACAAGCTAGACCTATTTCACGATTATACTCTTTAATTCAAACAGTTGAGTGAGGTGGTGCCTAAAGATGATCACTGAGTGCCAAATTATTACATCGGGCGTTGGGGGTTTGTTAAAAGGCCCAAATAATTTCTCAAGCCCATCCTTCTAATTTAAAGATGACAGGTCCCGCTAAGTGGGGGACGAGAGCAAGAAAATTACTTTCCAGTTACTACAGTGAACCGGCAAGACCTGTCTTTGATGCTGGCCAGCTGCCTCTGTGTGTAGAGGTTGTAGTTTCCATCAGCCTCTCAGCCCCCACGCATTAACCTTGGACCATCACCAGGTGGATGGCACTTTGTCCTGCCCTCACCCTCCCAGGCCCCTGCCCCTGGCCACCCACAGTGGGCACCTTGACTCTGGGTCTGAGCAGTCTCCCTAGGTGTCCAAATGGACAGCAGCTATGTGTCCCAGGTTTCTGCTGGCACTTTTGGGGGACTCAGTGTCCTAGACTTTTTGATGAAAAGTTCTCTTCCAGGTTGAGAGACTGAACCATGGAGAATTACAAAATGCACAAAAAGGAAACTAACCGAGGGACCCGCGCTCAGAGATCGGTGACTTAGACAATGCTGCCCCTTATCGGTCAAAAGTAAAAGTGCTGCTGGCCTGTTTACCCAGCTCAGAGGGATTTAATGGAACGTTTCTCGTGGATCTGGAATGGACAGCAGCTGATTTTACTGCCGTTGTTACTGGTGCTTCCATAATGTAGGAAATGGGTTCGAACCCTAAAAGAGGGAGTGAAGGGGAGAAAGGTGGGGCAAAGTGCCGGGATGAGACAAAGAGGTGGAGGAAGAGGAAGATGGCAGCATCCTTGCCAAGCGCCCCCCCATACACCACACACCAGACTGAGCGAGGTACAGTCACATGCGGAATCTGATTTAGTGTCACTAAAAACTTGCAAGGCTGTTGCATTTGTGCCCATTGTTCCAGTGGGAAGGGCCACAGAGCTGCAGACCTGCATGAGCTGACAGCTCACACACATCAGGGCTGGTTTCCCAAAGTCCATTCTCCTGCCTGTTGTCACTCCTTCAACTGTTTGGGGCAGATGTTGAGTCTGTGACTGTTTTCTGGTTTTGATCACAATCTCCTGACAGAGTGTTACATAAAGGGAGTTGATGCTTTCAGTTTCAAGTTTGAACAGAGGGGTGTCTGGGAAATGTGGTGCCCTGGCTTCTCTGTATCCAGCAAGGGGCTCGTTTTTTGCCTCTTTCCCGCCCCATTTCTCTGCCCCTCCAAAACCATTCGCCCAACTACAGGTACAGTAACAGTTTAAAGCTGAGCTGTTCAGTTCAACAGCTCGTGGCAACTGAGCCCCTGCAGTGTGGCTCGTCCAAATTGACAGCACCGGTAGTGTATGTAAAATACACATGAGACTTCATACAAAAATTGAAACACAGAATGTCTCACTAGAGACTTCTATATTGATGACATGGTGACATGATACTATTTGGGACTGATGAGGTTAAATAAAGTATATTGTTAAAATTAATTTTACCTGTTTCTTTTTACTTTTTAATGGGACTATTAGAAAATTTTAAATTACATATAGGGTAGCACAGTATTTCTTTTGGATAGCGCTGCTTAAAGACATGCAATATGCTTTTTGTAAATAAAGGCATTTCATACATTAATTAGTACAAGATCACCCGCATGAAACTGAAATCTGTTTCTTCCTCAGCTGATAGACAGAAAACTGCCACCTGAGGTTCAATTACGACAGCTATAATTATTAACCAGGAGTTTCACATTGTAAGCAACTAATGAAGCCTGGTTTTCTCCAGTCGCATGTCTTATGGGTGACTGACTCGTTCACTAATTATCCCAAAGTTTTCACCCTGTAGATTACATTAATAACAGTGTAATTTATATACTAGAAGTATATGGCCTATCAGGTTCAACAAAGCACTTGGCACTTCTTGAATTAATGAAAGTAGAGCCATTTCTGCTCCATTCAGAGGTGTGATCCCAAGGCCACGGCATCTTCGCCCCTATCTAGTTCAGTGCCTTTTAAAACGATGGCAATCGCACTGAGAGCTAGACTGTCTCACCCTAAGATTAAAGCAGTTCAGCCTCCAAGGCTCATTTCCAGACTAACCCAGGTTTCCTGGCAGGTTTTGGTTTTGTTTTGTTTTTTTTTTTAATCTTATCCAAAATGACCCTGGAAAAGTGGCCTTAGAGAAAACTATTAATACAAGCCAACAAACTCCCACGGCTAAGACATATTCAAAGTTCCTGACCAGGAATTTAAAGGAGAGGTTCAACCAATAGCTCCCCAGAGTGACGAACCACTGGTCCAAGCCACATCTCCTTGCAGGGCCCTCAGAACAACGGTGACGTGGGGCCAGAGCACATCAGCAATGACGAGCCCCAGGAGGAATGCCCCCTGCCCGGCCAAGAATTTTAAAAGGCCTCCTTTTCGCCTCGCAGGCAGGCTCAATGCCCATTGTGATGCTGTTTCCAGATGGGAGGAGGGTGCACTAATTGATGTCTCAAGTTCACCTCAAAACCAAACTCCGATCCTCAGCTCTCCACAGAAAGGAACACGCCCAACAAGTGAAACTGAAGCAAAGCATAACCTGGGTCTGAGGCCTCCCACCAACGACTGGAAAGCACACAATGCAGACCCGACAGATAGCTCCTGCCAGCATTTCTCAATTTTCCCTGCTACGTGTGATATTTTCCGTGGATGAGACCAGAGATGCTGGTTGTAAATGATAGTCAGATGTTCCAACAATTTCGTTGCTGAAACATGATAATTTCCAGAAGCCCCTTTTCTGTACACTGTATCTTTTGGTGAGACCCACCACAAAGAAAATGAATTGTACGAGAAGAATGGCAGAAGATTTGGAAATTAACCAGGAAACTGAACCATACCATGCCTCAAACAAAACAAAACAAAAAGTTATTAATAGGAAACAGGCCAGTTTTTAAGGGTCATGGAAAGCATACACACTGGGTTCTCAGGAACTGGCTGTGTTTCAAAGTCAGTAACCTCCAACTTGTCAGGGAGGATTGTGGTTAATGCTGAGAAAAACATGTGCTGAAAAGTTCCTAGTTGCCCTGAAATTCCTGAATTTCTAGTCAGAATATCATACCACACATGTGCAAAACAGAACTGTCTGGTGAGTTGTAAGTGGGTCCTGCTGTAAGCCCAATATATAAAAATCATAACTTATCAAATGAGTATATTAGGATCTGTTCATGTCTATTAAAAAGGATTAACTTCCAAATATTTTTAAGTAAAATTTTTCCTATTCAGCTATTAGGTTGAATCACATGAAAATGCCAATTTTATTGACTGTTTTGACTAAGTAAAAACAAAATCCTGGCATTCCCATCTGCTCCAATCCATACATTTCATTCACAACATAGGTGTTAAAAAAATTTAAAAGAAGAGTTAGGAAATCCCTACTAAGTGGCAGAAATAAAGATTTTTAAAATACTTCCCAAATAACAATTCCAAGTCAACCGGAAAATATTTTGTTCAACATTTTTAATTTTTAATCAACATAATTTTTTGGTAAGGTACCTGTTTTGATCCGAGTACTACAGGAGGCAGTCAGTGATGACTAAAAGCTTGGGTAATAAATTTAGTAATGCCCAAAATAATAGTAATAAACTCCATATTTATATATTTTCACATTTCAAAGAAGTTTTTTGTTGTTGTTGTGTTTTTTTGTTGTTGTTGTTTTTGTTTTTTGCTATGTGGGTAGCTCCCTAGCTAGGAATCGAACCCAGGCTGCACCGTTGACAGCGCCAGCGCCGAAGCCTTAAGCCTTAAGCCACTACACCACCAGAGAACTGCAAAGAAGTTTTAATTGAAATAACATCTATTAAGGCACACGCAAAGCCTTTGTGAAGAAAAGACAACGATGGAAGAGGGAGCAACAAAAGGAAAGAGACTCATTTCAGTGATCAGCATGCACACATCCAAAGGAGGATTGCTTTCCACAGGGTTCCCCACGGGAAGCTGGAGATGGGCGTCCAGGTGGCACTGCTACAGCGCCCGGGGGCTGGAGCTCCTCTTGGAACTGCCTCCCAAGCTATCTGAGAAAACCGGCGGGCTGCTCACATTTCTCCCTCCTTACAGGCCGAAGTGGGATCCGCCAGCTATTAACCTGCTTATTCCACAAACTTAAATCCAAATGCCTGGGGGTGATTTGCTCAATACATACATAATTTGCCCAAACTCAGAATGCACGACACCAAGCGTGAGCGAACCCGGAGGCGAACTTGGGGCTCGGGGTGCTGATGAAGCGTCAGGTCGGCTCGGCAGCCCCCTGCCTGGTGGGGAACCGCGAGTGAGGCTGCGCACGTGTGGGGGCGGGGCAAAGGGAATGGCCGCTCCTCAGTTTTGCTGTGAACTTAAAAGTACTCTAAAATGGCAATCTTAATAAAAAGAGAAAACCTTACATGCATAAAGATAATGCTAAAAACTACTCTTGGGAAAGACGTTTGTCTACACTGAGGGTGTCCCAGCGGGCCTGGTCCCTGCTCCCACGTCCCCTCCGTCCTCTCCTGCACCAGTTACCTCCCCCACGAGAAGAAAAACCGGGTCTGTCTTTAAATCACGGCGACCAGGCATGAGGGGCGTGGACCGTCCCCGGGACTGGCCGGCCCCAAGCCCCTCCGCGTGACGTCACTGCATTCTGCGCTCCTGCGTCTGTGAACGCAGCGGAAACTTCCCGAACGCGGCCGGATTCGTGACGTAATCCTTCCCGGCAGAGGAAACACATCGCGGGAAACTCAAATAAAATAGAAGCGTCTAGCAAGCGCATAGATAACAAGCAGGGGCCGTGCTTCTCTCTCAGAAGAGGAAGGGCAGTGAGGAAGGGCCGCCTGCCACCGTTTTCAGAGCTCACTTACTTTAAGCGTTGACCCATACAATCGAAGTATTTCCTGTGCCCGTGTCAAGGCAAGTGGATTTTTGCTCTACGGTTGGCAAATAAGAGTGAGCACTCTGGGGATAAAGAGTGAGTGTGGGGGCTTCTCCGTACTGACAGAAACGGGGCGATGCAGCTCAGGCCCTGTCCCCGCCAACCTGGGGACGCTTCCGGGAGGGACGGGGGTTCCTGCCCCGCAACGCCCCGCGGGCTCCAGCGCTCGGCCAGACTGCCAGCCCCGCCCCGGGCTCCCGCGGTTCCTCCGGCGCCCGGCCTCCGCTCCTAAGCCCCCGCCCGAGGCTTCCGCGGTCGCTAAGGCAACCGCCCTGCAGGGCGGCTTGGGGGACAGACAAGTGGGACGTGGCATCAGGAACTGTGCTCCCAAGCTGCGCAGACCTTGTCCTTCCTCTGAAAGCATACCTGTTCTAAGAGGAAGAAAAATGGCGTTTCGGAGCCCGACATCCGTGACATCGGGGCACTTTTCAAACCACTCTCAGCCCTTCTCTGACAGAGCCCGTCCGAACCCCCCGTTCCCAGTAGGCGTGGCCTCCGTCCCCCGGAAGGGGCCTGCCGCAGCGCGCGTCCCTGTGCGGTTGCCCCGCTTGTTTTCCAAGCTTGTTTCTGGTTCCCGCAGAGGGCGCTGGGGTTGCCGGCTCCCTGCACGGGGGTACGCTCCCGGAAACACGGCAGTGAAGGGAGCCCTTCGCGTCCGCCGCGGGTGCATGCCTCCGCTCCTTCCCCGCGCTCTGCTGGTCTGAGCGAACCACTTTGGCCATGATTCATTCACTTCCGGGGGCAGCTCTCCACGCGTCCCTCAAGAATTTCTCCGCTTTCATTTCGAGGGTTAAGGGCTGGGCTCTGACTTCACTAGGGCTTTAGCATCTCGCTCTGCGCGGAGCTCCGAAATCGCGTCGCTGAGCGCAGGGTGCTGGAAATCGGCGGCTCTCCAATTTTCTGACAGCTTACGGGGCCGTTGCTCGGCTCCTCCTATTTCCTGGCTCTTCCTTTCCCTTTTCATACAGTTCACCCGCCTTGTGGATGTTTTCAGTCACTCTATCCCCTCCCACTGTGTTTAGGTAAATTATACTGCAGGCTTTCAAGCCGTTTGGAGGTAGAAGCAAGATGGCCAATGTCCAGATCCCAGATGTATTCGCCTTACTATCTCAGCCCCGCTCCCCCGCCCCTCAAGTGGGCAGACTGGTGTGTTACCTGTTCTTTGACTTCACCTTGTGTCCATCTACTTGGGCCTCTGCGTGCTAAGCCTGAGGGAGCAAAGAATCAAATAGGAATCGCTTCCCCACATCTGCTCTTCCACCGTAGTTTTAAATGTCAAATATTCTGACATTCCCATTTGTGCCTGAAATCAGTATAGTCTGGTGTTTGGAAAAGACGACAAAGAGTGAAGAAAGCTAAAGGGAAAGCCTTGTTGCAAAAGCACCTGGTCAGGCAGGCATACCCCTCTGGAAGTAGTAGGGTACACACAGAAAGAGCCAGGGTCCACAGTCAGATCCAAACTCAGCATTCTAAATAGAAGGTAAGTGTGAGCGAGACAGTACACTGGGGCATACGAGCACAGACTCCTGGCTTCGCATCCCAGCTCCGGCATCTGCCATCTGGATGCCCCGAGACATGGTACTCAGCCTGTTTTCTTGTCTGTAAACGGGGGACATATGGTACCAACTTTTTAGGGTTGGTGTGAATATTAAGTGGGTTAATAATATAAAGCACTTAGAATGGGACCTGGCCTTTGAAAGTGATAATTAGGTATTAATGATTGTTGTGATAAAGCCATCATTTCAAACCCACCACAGTTTGTCACCATGTGTCTCTGACATAGTCGTTCTTTAGGTAAGGAGAGTGGGCCATAGTTGCTCATACTTGTTCCTTTCTTGCCATAGGCTATACTTGGAGCCCAGAATATTAATTAAGCAAACAAGCTTTTGCTTAAAATTCAGTAAAATCATCAGAATCCATTTTCATTTCTACTACAGTACCAGGGTGACTGTGAACCCTTATCCATTGATATGAATATCCCCACAATAGTTCCTCTGTGACCCTATTGGTGACAGCAGCTGAGGAAGAAATACATGAGAACCTCCTCCGTCCCCATGTTTCTCCCCCACTGCTCTCAGTATTCGGTCAGACCTTCAGTGCTACCAAGGAGAGGCCAAGCAATCAGTGCCCTGATGCCACCACTGGAATGAAGCATTGCTTGTGGGGCACAACTCAAGTGACATTGACTTTTTAAAATATTTTTTATCTTTAGACTTATTGGAGTGACATTGGTTAGCAAGAGTTACATAGGTTCCAGGTGTACAGTTCTACAGTACATTGTCTATCTGTTGCATTATATATTCACCACCCAGAGTGAGTTCTCTTTCCATCACCTTATATTTGGCTCCCGCTCCCTCCTCTCCTGCCCCCTCCCTCTTCTCCCACCCCATCTCCCCTGGCCCCCAGATAACCACTAAACTATTGACTATGTCCATGAGTGATTTGTTTGTTTCTTTGTTGCTTTTCAGTTTTATATTCCACATATGAGTGAAATCATACGGTTCTTGGTTTTTTCTGTCTGGCTTATTTCGCTAAGCATGATGATCTCCAGTTCCATCCACTTTGTTGCAAATGGCAATATTTCATCTTTTCTTATAGCTGAGTAATATTCCATTGTGTATATGTACCACAGCTTCTTTATCCAGTCATCTGTCGCAGGGCACTTTGGTTGTTTCCATGTCTTGGCCATGGAT
>PVJL010001405.1:243885-267884 GCA_004026885.1 Lyroderma lyra
TTTTTTTTTTTTTTTTTTTTGTTTTTTTTTTTTTTTTTTTTCTTTTTTTTTTTTTTTTTTTTTTTTTTTTTTTTTTTTTTTTTTTTTTTTTTTTGCTTTTTGGTATGTGGTTAGCTCCCTGACTGGGAATCGAACCCAGGCTGCAGCGCTGACAGTGCCAGCGCCGAAGCCTTAAGCCACTACACTGTCAGGGAACTCCCCCAGCACCATTTGTGGGAAAGACTGTCTTTACCCCAGTGCAAGGTCTTGCTTCCTTTATTATAGATTAGTTGGCCATATAGACATGGATTTATTTTTGGACTCTCTATTCTGTTCCATTGATCTATGTGTCTGTTTTTATGCCAATCCATGCTGTCTTGACAAATGAGGCCTTGTAATATAATTTGATGTCTGGTAGCATGATTCCTCCAACTTGGTTCTTCTTTCTCAGGGTTGCTATGGCTATTCTAGGTCTTTTATGGTTCTATATAAATTTTAGGATTATATGTTCTATTTCTGTGAAGAATGCCTTTGGTATCTTGATGGGAATTGCATTGACATCTATAGATTGCTATGGGTAGCATAGATATTTTAACTATATTAATTCTTCCTATCTATGAGCATGATATGTGTCTCTATTTATTTGTGTCTTCTCTCTTCAGTGTCTTATCATTTTCTGAGTACAAGTCTTCTACTTCCTTGGTTAAATTTATTTCTTGGTATTTTTTTTATGCAATTGTAAATGGGATTGTTTTCTTAATTTCTCTCTCTGCTTTTTTGTCATTGGTGTTTAAGAATGCAACTGATTTCTGTATATCGGTTTTGTATCCTGCTACTTTACTAAATTCATTTATCAGTTCCAATCATTTTGGGTTCAAATCTTACAAATATACACTTTACGTGCAGCCTGATAGAATAGTTTCATCTACAAAATACTCTTGCCAAAAAAATCAAACCTAAATCTTATCAAAACTCTAAATCTAATTATCAGTTTACAGGAGATACAGATGACTGTCAGCATGCTAAGGTATACACCATGGATGTCATTAGCAAAATCCATACTATAGGAATCTCTATCAATCAAGCAATCCTATTTATTCAATTAAAAAAAAAAAGAAGCATGGTGGTTGAAGAGGTGGGAAGTAAACTGTAGATTAAAAGACTTAAAAAATACAGTTTTTAAACTAAAAAAAACTGTAGTGTTTAGGGACACACACTTGGGTGATAAAACTGCTTTTAAAAAAGCAAAGATGCGATAACCATAAAAGTCAGGATGAAACATCCTTCTCATGCATTCTTAACCACCAAGGACTGGAAGGGTCTGAGTTCATTTTGTATTATTCTAAGACTGAGTCCCTTGAACACAAACAAAAAATGGAAGAAGTCTTGGCAAAAGAGATCTTGACAAGACCAAATTTAAATATTTTGGGACATGGTCTAGTGATGTGCTTTTCAAAGTTGATTGACAGTGACCCATCGTAAAATATGCCTCTCTATGATCCATCAGTAGACACGTCCATACCCCAGCTCAGAATTTCCAAACTATGGGGCATGAAGTCAATTTATGGGGTGTTACCAGCATTATAATAAGTCAATTAGGAAAGAATGGAATAGAAAATTGGGTCTATCCCACATAACTAAAAGAAGTTATTTTATGAAATAAATAGCATGTGGATTTGTATGACAACATCTACTAGGTTGCCATGTAAAATCTTGCTGTGAGTCAGAAAGGTTGGAAGGATAGCCCCAGCTGTTTCCGCCAGTTAAGCTGCCTCAGCCTCGGGCACTGACATGACTGCTAGACTGAGGAGATGAGGAGCAGATAATGGAGCCTGGACTGCCTTCAGAACAACGTGCACCAGCACACTGCAGACCGCTGATCCTGAAAATAGCCAACCATACCCTTCCCCACTCGTGCATGTGGTGTGACATTTAAGTTATGATGCCTACTTAGGAGCTATGCTGGGCACCTGCACATGCTGTTTCCCGTGACAATCCTGCAGGGCGCCCGCACGGATGGCCGCGATGCCTTTTATTTCAGCTCCTCCTTCGGGCAACAACACTGCCTCTCCTTTTGTAGTCCTCCAGCTGACATTTAAAAAATGTTTTTTTGTAATTCTTGGCTCTATTTTTAAGTAAATTGATGGATAAGGAGTAGAGGTTTAGCATTCACAAAGCTCACCAGTGGAGACCCTCTCCTACACCAGTCCTCCACCACCTTTTCCTCCTCCCAGGCAATAAATGGGATTGTTTATTTGCTGAGTACCAACCACTCCTACATCTTAAAGGAGATTCCTGAAAGCTGGTTTTGCAACACTTGGGGTTTCACAACCTGAGGGATGATAAAGTTTGAAGGGAGTTGGAGATTCGTAGATTAGGAGAGAGCTGCTAGGGTGCTGAAGTCCCACACCTGCATTGTACAGCACCTCTTGAGAGCATTCATACCTGTGTTGGCATTTACTGTCTCCATGTGTCTCTTGCCTCCTGAACTGGAAGCCCCTGGGCCTGTGACAGCACCACCTTCTAATCCTTCCATACCTCTGAGGAGGGCTTACCATGAGGATGAAAGGAGCCAGTCCCGCCTACAGAGTTGACCACACACAATCAGACACACAAGGTCATGGCAGGGAAACTTGGGGCCAATAGTGAACTCTGTCTTACCCTGAAGATACAGCTCAGTGACATGGACACACTGTCTACAAGGAAGGATGGGAAAAACATCTAGTGGGTGTTACGGACGTTTATGTCCCCCCAAAATTCATATGGTCAAGCTCTAACTCCCAATGCAATGATATTTGGACGTGGAGCTTTAGGAAGGTAATTAGATGTAGCTGAGGTCATGAGTGGGGAGTACCCATGGTGGGGATTAGTGTTTATAGGAACTTAGAAGGTCCTTTAAGAAGAGGAAGAGACCATGGTGCATACTCTCCCTCTCGCTTTATATGTGGATATATGTATCGATCTATCAATCTATCTGCCATGAGACGACACAACCAGAAGGTGACCAGGAAGAGAGCCCTCCCCAATAACCAAATCTGCCAGAATCTTGATCTCAGACTCCCAGCCCCAGAACTGTAAGAAATAAATGCCTATTGTTTAAGCTACTGATACTTTGTTTTAGCAGCCTGAGCTGAAGCAGACCTTGAATAACAAAAGAAGTGGAGAATGAATTTTGGTATACAGTTCATCTCTTTCATACTAAGGAAAGTCATGTCATGTTCGTTATACCTCTATTTAAGAAGAAAGTAGCGATTCCATTTGAACTCAATGTTTCCTATTTTGAGGCACACAGATCATAACATTAGAAACAAAATAACAGACTTAAACAAAGGAAGAACAATGGAATGGTTGGTTATGCAATGAACAAAGTCATTCTAATGTTGACACTGATTATTTGGTTGTCAACCTTTAGGGTCAAACTGTTAACAAATCACTGGACAGTTAACCATGCTTATAGAACAGAGTAGATGGTATCAGTCTTAATTTTGTGAAGTGAAAACAGTTGAAAGATGTAGAGGAGCGGAAGGGGAAGGCATGGGAAGGCAAAGAGTAAGCACAAAGGTCAAAAGTGGGGGAACCAAGAGACACACCTCGAGAGAAAGGAAAAAGAAATGAGTACGGAGCAAGGGGTTTGACAGTACACAGGTCATGGTGGAAGCACAGAGGAAGGTTATGTAACTGTATAAATGGCGTTGGGTGGGTGGGAGGTGATGAAAGTCAACTGTCACAGTCCACAATCAAGAAACAATTCTAAAACTGATATATCAGAAGTAGCATACACATGATATATAGAGGTAAGGAGGCAAACCAGCAGAGAAATCAAATACAGGAGTTCAAGAGCAGTTGCTCCAGGCTAGCACCGTTGGGTGGGACTGGGAACCGTGGCTTTTCTGTGCCACCTGATTTATGTAACAACTGTGCCCAAACTACATTAATGAAAATTTTAGAAGAGATGGTTGTGATGCATTTAAGAGACGTACCCATTTAAAATAGTAAAAATGAAATACATTGTGTTATTTAAAGGCCTTCATCTTTCCCCAAAACTGAGCCATTTCTTGAGCATGTAAAATTGCCAAAGTTTTACACAACAATTCTCTTTTCTACCCAGAGTAGGTCATTGTCCACCTCTTGCCACAGCCACTGAAAATTCCATGCCTGCAGCTTGTTCCGCTGTAACTACTTAGGGAAAAACTAATCACCTCGTCATTAAGTATACTATTACTTTGAATGAAATCAGACTTTGCCCCAAGATATGGGCCCTAATATACACTGCTTGCCAAACGTGCAATGTTTTGTGTACACAGAGCATTTCTTCCCAATCAAGAATTCACAAGAACATGACACTTTTGAACCCTGGCCCATACAGCCCACTGTCCTCTGTACCCAATGGCCACACCTTGACCTGCCCAGAACCTGGTTCATACGTGCGCCCAAGGGCCTGTGTTCTTTGTGCCGTGTATGGCTCTGACTTTTGGGTAAGGGAAAAAAAACAGTATTTTTTGCTTAGTAAAACCTAGACATGAGCAAAATTTAAAACTGTTTTTATACTGGAGAGAAAGCATAGACATTAGTGAAACAGAGAATCCAAAAATAGACCCAAATACAAATGGCATTTTAGTCCATGGTGAAGGTGGCATTTTAAACAAGATGAAACACGGATTCACTGACCAGCTGTTAGGAGGGAAAGGTCTATTCCTAATGCATTCCCTCACTTTTGTGCCTTCAGAAGTTAAATACAAATTATCAAAGATTTAATGTATATCAAGGAGTTGAATATAAACTAAAGTAAAATTTCAAAAGGAAGCATGAGTGAAGGTAGGAAAGACCTTTCTAAGAAAAATATAACTTAGAGACAATAGAAAGTACAAAACTGCTAAATTTGAACATGCAAACTTTTTTTCTCTGTGGAATCAAAGTTAGTCTAAGCAAAATCCAAAGACCAGTGTCAAATGAAAAAAGAAATTTACAGCCTAAACGGCAGCAAAGGGCCAATTTCCTTAATTTATAAAAATCTTGCATATGTAAGTTAACAAGAAAAAAATGACAACCTAATATGAATATAGGCAAAAGGTAAAAACTAGCAGTTTTCAAAAAAAAAATACATTCAGCCATAAATACAAATGAATAAATATAAAACTTACAATTAGATAAGTGCAAATCAAAAATAAAATAGCTGAGACTGACACACTTTTAAAAACAGATGACAGCCAATATTGTTGAAGATGTGGGGATAGGGGCCCTCATGGAATGTCTCTTCCACTGCCTAGCGAGTGGAGAGGGGTAGGTGCTAACATTTAGACAAAGTGAGGTGACATACCCACAACCTAGAAATTCCAGTCCTAGAAATATACCGTATTTTTCCACATATAAGATGATACTTCTGTCTAAAATTGTTAGACCAAAAATTGGGGGTGATCTTATACATAGGAGTAACCGGTTGAGAGGGTTTCTTAGTGTTGGGTCATCTTATCATAGGGGTGTCTTATACATGGCAAAATATGGTACCTTTAAAATTTGGTACACGTGGACACCAAAATACATCTATAAGTACTCATATGTTCATGAAACATTTTCAACAATAGGCTCAAACTGGAAACAATCCACATGTCCATCAACATTAGAATTGATTTTTTTAAAGTGTGACAATGGAGTACTACTAGAATGAAAATGAACGAAGTCAGCTACATGCTACATAGATGAATCTCACAAATATAACATTGGGCAAAAGAAAAAACAAAATTCATAAAGTATGATTCCATTAGAGCAGAATTCATAAACAAAAAAATAAACTATTTAGAAATGCATCCACAGATGGTACAATTTTTTAAATGCAAGGAAATTATTATCACGAAAGTCAGAATAGAATGACTTCTAATAGGTAGGGTTAAGGCTGTAGTTGAGTAGGGGTTCACTGGGAGTCTTCATGTGGAGACAACGTTCTGTTTCTTGACCTGAGCAGTCTCTAAATAATGTGTGTGTGTGTGTGTGTGTGTGTGTGTGTGTGTGTGTACACTTTATGTATATTATATAGCATAGTAAAATAAGGACAAAAAATTTTAAATGTACTATTAGGACATCCTTATGATGAATACAATGCCACCATCAAATAAGGGGACGAGACAGCTTTTCAAGTCCTTATGTAGAAGATCTCTAAGATGCATTAAGTGAAAGAAACAAAGTTTCAAATTCGGCATAGCAGAAAGTCCTGTGTAAATAAAAATGATAGATGATAGATATATGGATAGATATATGGATATATACATTATAAATAAATAGATGGACAATGGATAGACACATAGGTAAATATATAGCTATGAAGATAGATGATAGGTTGATATAACACATGGATAGAAAGAAACAAAGGAACAAATAAACCCTGGTAGATAAATGCATATAGAGAGAGCTATACATAGTATATGACAGAAAAATAGATAAACGGTGAGAACATAGATACACAGAGTACACAGAAATACACACAGAAGCATAAAAGATACAAAGGTATTATAGATAATAGATAAATCAGCTCAGATACACACATGCAGAGATAGGCAAGTGGACTGGTATACAGATGACAGATAAGACGTATGTGTGCAGGTTTTGCTGTTTTGTTTTCGGAGGAAACTAGAACACTAAGGGTGGTTTCCTCCATGCAATGTCCTAATATACATCCATAAACTATCATGTGGCATCACTTGTGAGTATAATGCCATTTTTATATATTCTTTAATATGCCATTTAAAAAAATATATTTTATATGTGTTAACCTAAAAATAAAATGCCAAAATGAGAGGCAATAAGCATTTATTTGGAATCCAAAAAATCTGCAATGAGAAGGCACAGATTTGGGAAGAAACTCAAATTGTGTCCTAATTATGGGGTGAAGACAAGGGGTTTTTATGAGAAAAAGAAATAATTATATACATGCACAGGAGAAATAAAGTTCTATTGGTGCTAACAAGCTGAGTTACTCTTTAGCTACAGTGGCTGGTTGCTGCTTCTAACTTCTCAGAAGGACTATCCATAATCAACCATCAGGAGGTCGGCTTTCCTACTAGCTTTACAAGTTGTTTGGAAGACGACAGTACTTCGGCCCAGTCCAAAGGTTATTCTGCCCAAACAGTCCGAAGTTTCAAGGAGCAAGATGCACAGGGCAGTCCTGTGAAACGGCTGCTCTGTTCCTGTTTTGTTTTCGCATTTTTTTAGAGAGAATTTTTGTAAGAGTTGATTTGAGCCAGATGTGTGCCGGGGAGTGAGACCTCAGATGCCCCCTGCTCTGGCCCTATTGTGAAATGGCTCCATTTAGGTCACTGTTTTACATATGTGCAGAATAGAAAGGTGGGTGAGAAAGAAAGAGCCCGTTAGAAGTCACCCTGCCCAGTAACAGAGCTGGGGATCATCTTGTTGCATGTTGCCCCTTAGATTCCCAAAGCTTCAACAATAAATACCCATTTTTTATTTTTAAAAAATATATATCTTAAATTAGAATACAAATAAAATACAGACACACTTGACTTAAATAAATAAAGGGACACACACAGCTATTACTCTCTTTATTCACGACTTCTCACCTGAGTCCTTAAACAGAAAGAGGGGACTTTCAGCAAGGTCCTGGGGAGCATCCTGCCCCCAAAGCAGGGTGCAGTGGGCGGCCTGGCCTAGTCCCACCGCTCCCCTGCCTGGGTGGCTTTTACGGGACCGGGAATTTGACAGGAGAGGGTGCATCAGAGAACAGCCAGGCTGGGGGCTGGGGGCTGGGGAAGGCAGACGCTGCCCTCGGGCACAGCTGAGACTGGTGCACTCACCAACCGGGCGCCTAGTCAGAGAGCAGGCAAACCCCAGCACTGCTCAGATGTTCGGTCACTCACTCAGTAAACATTCACGACGTCACCAAATGCTGAACCAGCCCCAGGCTGTGGGGACATAAACATGTCGTGTCTCCTGGCAGGGGTAACGCATTGCAATGGGACACAGAGACAGTAAGTGAATAAACACTTACAACAAATGGTTAGGTGTGAAGGGCTCAGAAGAGAAACAAGCAAGCACAGGAGACAGTGCACAGGGACTTGCCCAGAGGGGCTGATAGGGAAAGGCCTGAGATGGTGCAGGGATGGGAGGTGGGAGATGAGAACAGATTTGGGCAAAGGGCTCTGGACTGAAGTGCCCATGTACCCTGAGGGCCGGTGGGCGCTGCCTCCTCCTACCGCAAGCATGGTGAGAGGACTTCAAGGAAACCACTAAGAGCGTACCCTGTGTTCCCTGGATGGGGGTGGGGGTGGGCTTCTTAGCGTGGAAAACCACCACTGAATGGGCAAAGGATGGGGCTGTACCAGTAGGTAGCTCCTCTCCCCAGTAAAGGGAGATGCTGGGTGAGGGTTGATCCAGACCCCGAGGAAATCACCACAGAGAGCGCCAGCCTGGAACGCTCCTAAATTCTGATCAAAGGGGGTCTCTGAGAATGGTGACGGGACCCCTACCGCAAGTCTGACTGGAAGACACTTCAGGAAAACCAGAGGCCGAGGGAATAAAATGCATCACCTGCACTGTGAGAAGGGTCAGCAGAAGCAGCCAGGAGAAGGGCCCACTGAGTGTCAGCCACAATGACCCAGAAAGTTCTAATCCATTCATTCATCCAACAACCACAGTCACTGAGCACCCAGCAGGTGCCAGACGCAGCTCCAGGCCCGCAGCATGTGCCCGTGAGTGACGGCGGGGAAGGACAGAGGCGACAGCAAGACGCGGAACTTACAAGGCAAACAGACACTGACAGTGGGGGGAGGACAAGCAGGAGAAGATGGGGGCTGTATATATTTAAATGTGTGCATACATAAATTTTATGTATGTTTTTAAGTATAGTTTCTACTTTTTTATCAGGGTAAGGGTGATGGGAGTTGTGGTAATTTTTAAATTGAAATCTATAATAACTTGTAATAACTTACAGAAAAGTTATATTACAGAGAACTCCCCTATGCCTCTTATGTACATACATATGTATGCATTTAAATATTCTCTATTTGCTATCAGTATGGCTTACAGATTCTTATTTTATTGAATTGACTGTAATTACAATCCATTATTATCCTTATATTGAGTATCAAATTTTTCTTAGCACATCTTCTACTTTATGGCCCAAAATCTCCCAGGCTGCCCTGGGAGTCAGCCATTTTCCCAGGGAGCCCCCTTCTCCTGGGAGTATGGGACGTGGGATCAAGTGTCCATCCCTAACACTACTGTTTGCGTCTCAGCCCCGTTTTTGTCTCTCGTTTCTGTAAAGTGGTCCCCTTGGCAGTTAACCACCTCTCCACGCTCCCATCTCCTCCTGGTGTGCCTCCTTCAGTCACACCTTTTCTTACATCCCCAACATCGCTCTGGAGGCTTGGCCACTCATCTTCTTCCTGATGACCCCTTAGCTTTCTCTTTCCCTTCAAAGCCACAGCAGAGACTTTTCCACATGCTCTTAGCTCAACTCACCCATCTGCACGTCTTTGAAGCCACTTGCAGCCAGGCTTCCTGGCCCATCTCTCCTCTGCAACTGCTCTTGTTAATGTCATTTTCCTCTCCAGGTACTTCTGGCACCATTTGCCAGTGACACTCTTTCCTCCTTCTCACCTTTGTGACATCACCCTCTCCTGGTTCCCCTCTCACCTCCTCAGTAGTCCCTTCTTGTTTTCTTCTGCTGGCTCCTCCTTCTTTACCACGGAAGAGCCCAACAGGGAACTCTGACCTGGTTTTAAATAGTGTCCATATATCTTTGGTTTCCAAAAGTCTGCCTCAAGCTCAGACCTGAGAGCCAGGCCCTTATTTTCTCATGGATATCTAAGAGGTGTCTCAAAATAAGACGCAGTGCAGAGACCAGCTATTACCATTGTTCACAAAGATGTTTTTCACCTTGAGCTCCCCGCTAAGCCTTTCCCAGCTTCCCGGGCAGGCAGATAGACTTCTACAGCAGTCACAGGATTAGAAGAGCCTGGATTCATGAGTTAATGTATAAAACACCATCCGCTGAATACCTACATTGAACTGTTTTATGGACAAGAAAAATGTACTGTGTTCAGCCATGTCTGTTTTAATGTCATTGTTCCCTAACAGTTAGTATACCCAGACTGCTACAGATGTCCAAAACTGAACTTAACTCTCCTCCCAAATTCCTTCCCCCACCAATATTATCTACCTTGGAAATTCCTTGGTCATTGGTGCCTTTCTCCATTCTGTTGCTTGAGACAGAAGCCTTGATTTCTTTCTTCTCCTCATCCACATACCCAGCCCACAAACATTATCTCATTTCCATCTCTGCATTATTCCAGTCTTGCTAAAATAACAAAACCAAACTCAAAGAGAATTACAATAAATATTTATGCCTCGCACACAGGCCGGCAGCATGCCTGTGACTGTGCTAGGTGTGACTGACCTTGCGTGTGTTCGACCAAGTGTGGCTCCAGATTGCAAACCTGGTTTGGATCTGCAAGCCGTGGCCCATTCGGGACTCGGAGCGAAGCAGCAGTGGCTTCCTGAAACACTCTTTCCATGGTGGGTGGCAGAGACAAGAAAGAAGACAAATTCTCCATGCCTCCCAAAGCTTCAGGTTGAAACCTCAATTACCTCCTGTGACTACCTTGTTTTTGACAAGCTCCCCTATTGCACTGTAAGTTCTATTACTGCCTGGTACCTAGTAAGCACTTAAAAAATGTTTGCTAAATTAATGTTAAACGAGAGGATTCTGGAAAAGTACTTGGAGGCTAGATTGTTAAGGATCTTGAAATCCCATGTTTAAGAGTCTGACGGCATCCTAAAGGCACTGGGGAGTCATCAAACAAGAGGTCTGCTTTAGAAAGGGAACTGTGATGGTAGCTGTGTGATGAATTTTGAAAGAGAAGCCAGTTAACTGTGTAGGTCAGAAGAGTCTTAAGGCCTAAACTAGGGCAGAGGGACTACAAGGAGACTGTTTTGAGGTAACATCAAATAGAATTATTAATAATAATAGCACTTATTTATTTATTAAGTGCCTACAGTAGGACTAGACTATGTGCTATCTTTACAACAGCCAAGCAAAATATGTGTTAGTAGCCTTATTTTGCAGATAAAAAGACAGAACACATTTCAGAAAACTCATGTCATTTCCCCCAGAATCACACACACAGCTAAATAAATGGTTATTCTGGAATTTCACTGCAGGACTGAGTCCCAAGACCAAGGAGTGATGCCGGGTTTCTAGTGGAGGTAATTATTATATTTAGATGATGTCCTTGCTGAATACATAAAGGTTTGATGGAAAAGGCCATGAATGAGGTTTGAGACACACTACAGGCAAGAAATGTATAATACAGGAAGTGGTTCTGCATGAAACACACTCTGGCTACCAGGCTGAATAGGATGTTACCTAGAAGGATGTGGGGCTCCCAGCATCAGTGGAAGGCTGGAGGTACAGGCTTCATAAAAAGGTCAGAAACCCAAGGAATTCTAGAGGGCTAGGCAACAGAAACTAGGCATCCATGCATTCATTTAACAAACAGTTATTGAGTCATTTCAGAGCACTAGGGATACAGCAGTGAAGTGAGAGATGCCATCCCCACTTTCATGCAACATACACTAGAGTGGAGGAGCCAGCTCATAAGCTAATTAAATTCCAAAATATGTCAGATAGTAGAAAATAAAGCAAGGAAGGGGGATAAGGAATTCATTGAGAAGAAAGTTGCAATTTTTAATGGAGTGGTTAGAAAAGCCTCTGCATTTTTCAAAGTTTCTATAATAAACATTGCTTTTGTAATGAGATTTTTGAAAGAAGGTCCTGAGTGGTTAAGTCTTTTCTATGGTCAAACAACAAAAACTAGGTAGGAAGAGGCCAGAATTATGCTCCTGGGTCTTCAGTCACTCCTACCACTGCAGCCAGCACAGGTCTCATTCCTTCAGGCGCTCTAACAAAAACACTATGGGTTGGGCAGCTTAAACAGCAAACACTGTTTCCTGGAGGCTGAGAAGGCCAAGATCAAGGTACCAGCTGATTCACTGTCTAATGAGAGCCTGCTTCCCTGTTCACAGATGGCAATCTTGGCCCAGGGCGATCTCTGGGGTCTCTTTTAGCAAGGCACTAATCCCATTCCTGAGGGCTCCACCCTCATGACTCATCACCTCCCAAAGACCACACCTCTAAATACCAACACATTAAGGATTAGGTTTCAAGATATGAATGGGGTGGGGAGAGACAAACATTCCAATTATAGCAGCAAGGGGGACAAAATTTCCTTCAATAAGGTAGAAACGCTTTCTTACTTTTTTCCATATTCAATCAAAACAAGCATTTTATAACCAATATGCCAGAAACCCTAAAATATAAGGCCTTCTTGTACCTAAGCAAAAGTTGAAAGGATGAGAATGGCTCAAAGTTGCTGAAACAGCAATAGTAAACATGTTATGAGCCCTCAAAGTATTTTTGGATTTGTGGACATGACAACCCAATAGAAAGAACCAAACACCCAGCCTAGACCCTTCTAAGATCTAGAGTCCAGCCTTTCCACACCTATACTTGGAATCACTTGGCTCCAAGCACTCTCACAGAAGGGTGAAGCACCCTACAGGAGGATGAGGAAAGCCCAGATGTGGCGACCCCTCACGGAACGTGGGGTGTCCAAAAGAAAGGGGTGCGCTGAGTTCACAGCACTCAGAAGCAAGTCTTGCTCCTTCAGCCGACCTAGCCTGCGGGCCTTACTCGGGACCTCACCGACGACCCCACTCTGGGGTAGACACGAGGTGTAACTGGGGCTCGTGTTCACGATCGCAGATCTGTAGTCTCCAAGGCCGTGCGCATGAGGGCGGTACCCCGAGCCCGCCAGCGGGGGTCATGGGCGGGCGCGGCCACCACGCGGCAGGGCTAGGCTTGGGCTTCCAGCAAGTGACTTAACAGTAATAGCTACTAGTTAGGGAAATCTGCAGGCCCTAACCGCCATAAATACCTTCACTAAGCCTGCGCAGCCATCTAAACCAACCAACGCCTGCAATCGTCCCACCCACGTGAAGTGGTGCTCCTACTTCCGCGTACGCGCTGTGCGAACAGGTGCCTCGTTCGGCCGCTGAACGCCTAAACGCAAGCTACGGTGGCTCTGCTGCGGACAAATTATTAACACGAGACCGTTCTGCAAACCCAATCCATGAATCATAAATTGGCAGGGACAGTTTAAGAATATGGCCGCGAAGACATTTGCAGGAGGGACTAGATATATAAATTTTGGAGTGTGAGGGGTAAATCAGTGGATAACCACGAAAAGGAAGAAAATTCAATCTCCGCTTCACATCGTGATACTGCACCCAGAAGGCGCGCTCCGGGGCTCGGAGCACGGCTTGAGGGCGTGGCCTAGAGCGGCCCCGGGGCGGGACCTGCTCTGCGTCACGCCTCTCCCAGCCCGAGGCCTGGACGCCGCACCCACACTTCGCTACGCAGCTGCGAACTGCACCAGCCAGCCGAGCGGAGGTGATCCAGGTGAGTGCCCTCACCTGCGGGCTGGGAGGCGCACCGGCCCTTGGCCCTCGGAGGCACTTCAGCTCCTGCGCTGGGCACCGCCCATATCTCTGCCATCCCGAGCTGAATAGGGACTCGCTCTCTCTACCCCTTCTTGTCTGTAGATTTCTTTCTACCTTTCTATCCCCATCACTCTCCACCTGCCCTGAATGCTCCCCAGGATAGAGTGGGTTTGCAACGTCTAGACCGAGCCCGGCCTCGGTATCTAACTCAGGGATATTCTCAAGGTCAACCCTTCCTCAATCCCTTCCTTCTCTGCCTCCTCTCCCTGGGCTGTGCCTCCAGAGACCGCCCGACCGCGCCTGCTGCAGCTCTTGTGCAGAGAATGGGCGGGAGGGCACTGCAGGGCAGTGAGGCAGGCCAGGCCCATCTGTTACACCGGTTTTTAAGCGCCCTGGAGCGCTGCGCCCGCTGTGGATGTGGACGTGTTGCTAGCGACCTTCCGGGAGACCCCCAAGGACCTTCCGAAAGCCCACTGGGGAATTGTTTGTTTTCTTCCTGCCTCACAGAGACGTTTGTCAGTTCGTATTGGAACATTTAAGTCAGTGGTCATTTCCTACCTCTACCTTAGAGCAGGAGACTTCGCAGGGAAGGAAGCGGAATCTTCGTTTCCAGTTCTGCCTTGGGTTTCAGAGAACGTCTCCCTCTGTCTGGTGTCGCTGCAGGGAGCCCCCGGGCCACAGCGGAGGGGAAGCTGCCGTGGGTGCAAGGGGCAGGAGACTCTTTGGTGAGTCATTCCCGGAGTTATGGCTTCTGCTAATACTTTCCTTGGGAGTCACGAGTTTACGAGCTACATTGTAGCTTAGGGGACAAGGGAGTGTGGGAAAGGAGGCAAAGGAGGGTGGGTAGGAAAGGAGCGACGGGGTTGGAGGCTTAAATCCCTAACCTGGAGAAAGGGAGTCCTGGAGAGAGGACACTTACTGCTCTGCAGATGTGTGTCCCTTGCAGGTGCTGTGGACCTAGGCGTGATCATGCGGGGCTGCTGCAGATTTTCGAGTCCTCTGCGCTTGGGGGCTGGAGCTAGGGCTTCTCTGGGGAGACCTGGAGATGTGCCAGCCTGCAGTGTTGGGAGGCGCCCAAGGTTATTGGTCAGAGTTACAGGCTATCCTTTAGTTCAACGAATTCAGTTCAGTGAATTTAATTCAATGAATTTGGTTCACTAGTATCTGAGTAGGGGAGTCAAGAATGTTTATCCTCACAGGAGTTAAGTGTAGCTGAGTTAAATAAAACTAATATCTAAAATCCACAAATACTTTCACACCCGGGAAGACGTTTTGTTAATTTCCCTTCTGACACAGTGTTACAGAAATAGAAAACTGTCAAGCTGCTTTTTTTTTTTTTTTCCCAGAACCCATGTTACTATATATAGGTAGAGACCCTGTGGCCAGCCATGGAAACTGCACTCCCGGGGTTTCCCAGGGAAGAACAGTCTCCTTCATTTAGACACCCTCCTGGTGGCCTGGCTTTCTGAGGAGGGACAATCCTAAAAGAGAACCTTTTAATTGGAGGATAGCAAAGAGATTGAACATACATGAAAGAGGGCGTAAACCAGGAACAGTCTGGAAGGAAGTGGGTGACAAATCATTCTGTCAAAAAGTAATTTAGTGCCTACTGCCCAACTAGCCTCATTTAAATATATTGTTCCCTACATTTGTATTTAAATATTATGAATATTTCAGAACACCATTGCCAGCCACAATTGACCATGAACCATTTTGCATTTTTTAATTAAGTTTATTGGAGTGACATTGGTTAGTGAAGTACATAGGTTTCAAGTGTACAGTTCTATTACATAACATTTCATCTATGTGTTGCATTGTGTGCTCATCACCCAGATTCAGTCTCCTTCCATCACCATGTATTTGATCCCCCTCCCTTCTCCACCACCACCCCCTTTTGCATTCTTAAAGCAATATTTATTTAAAAGAATATACTGGTAGGGTTTTGCAACTGTACTCATGAATAATCCTCCTGAAAAAGAAGAATTTAGTAGTTATTAGGTAGGTCATTCCTGTACAAAATAAAATTTCTGAGTTTCCTTTGCCCTCTCTAACAGTGAGGAGACGGGACATTTATACTACTAACTTCCAAAAATACATTTGCAAACACCCTTACGGATTTTAGCATTGGGAATCATAGGTACCCTCTGATCTCCTTCTAGAGTTGACCTGTTCATTATCTGGGACTTGGGATCTAATGTTTTGGTGCCATAGCATGCTCTTTGTAAAATGAGTGGTATTTTATTTTTCCAGCATGGTGGTTCCTACAATGGCTGGTAGCCTAGAGGGGACTCTGCAGCGGCTGCGAAGTAACTGCATCTGCCCATGTTTCTCGCGTTGGGAAATCTAAGTGGTGTCAGTGTGATTCATTTGAGATTGTTTTTTCCCCTTCTTCTGGAAGCCAGGCCTCAGTTCCCCTGAGACCCTCAATCCCTGTGTAATGCCATTTAAGGGACAGGTTACATGGAAATAGTGATAGAAAAATGACGTGCCAATTTCTGTGTTGCTTTGCTCCTTGCAAACCTGAATACCTAAAAGTTGGAGGATTTTTTTTCCTTCCTATAATCTCTCCTCTTTTGTCATAATGCAGTGCTGACATTCATTTTTTAAAAGAAGTTCCTTTTTGGATCTTTTTTAAGTTTTTGTTTGTTTGTTTGTTTTTTGTTTGTTTGTTTTTTCATTTAGAAAGTTCTCAAGCTTTATAGTCAGGCACAGACTTGCAGTTAATTATCAGCTTTCTATTCTCACTAATACCGTGCCCAGGAGGGGGTCTGAGGACGTAGAAAAGTTTCAGAAGAGTCAGGTGTGGTCAAAGGTGGCTCCAACCTCACTGAGAGGCAAGATAGCCAAGGATTGACAGCAGAGACTCTGGACCAGACTTCCTTGCTGTTGATATTGAGTTAATACTGGTGAACAATTTAGAACAGTGTTTGACACACACTAAGCGACATGTGCTGATAGGATTATCCATCATTGATTTCTCTTAGCTCTCTTCTAGTCTGTCACCACCCTCCAGACCACAGGCCTCCTCTCTCGTCCTCCCACAAGTACAGCACTCTGCTGTCCCCGCGCCTGTGTACTTGCCGTGTTCTCCACCTGTGATCTCCGTCACGTCCCTGCTCCTGTCCTGCAGAGCCCCTCACCTCATCTGTCACCGTCCTGTTTCATGGTCCGCCTGTGCTGTCTTCTTTCACTTGATGATTCTTTCTTCTCAGTCTGATCACCAGTGTGTCCTGCACCTCCCATGGAGCCCGGGATTTCGTAGGGGTACGTCGGGAGGGATTCCCTCTGAGGCCACACTGAAGAAGGTGGCAGGTGAAGCTGGCATTCTGTCCTCACAAAACGGTTTGCCCCACAGTGACTTCACCAGATCAGCTCCATTTAATGAGTGGTTGAGGTTTTCCTTTTCTTCTGTGTCCCGTGGCCTCTTGCCCTCCTCTCCCTGCCTCTGAGGTTGCTGCCTTCAGACCGTAGGGATTCCTTGCCCCTGAGATCACATTCCCTGGGAGACGGGCTTCAGGCGCTCCAGCGTGGTCCACCCGAAGACCCTTCTGTGTCAAGAATCTGGGACAGTCAGTCTGTCCTCACACCCACCGTGGAACCTAGGCTCTGTCCCGCCTTGTCACAAAGCTCCTATGCTTAGGTCCCTGAAGAGCGGCATTGCCAGCCTCCTGGGGACACTCGTACCATCGGGCATGCTTGTTCAGGCCCTTTCACACACGAGTCACGCTCTAGACAGAGGGCAGGTGACTCGCTTAACTGGCCTTGACAGAGCCTGTGTCAGTGTAGGCGCGTCCCCCTGACCAAGAACCAGTCACTGAGCTTGAGCATCCTGCTGACCCTTCCCTTCCCCTCCCAGGGCAGGAATGTACTCTTGTCCACCCAGGTGTTGGAATGAAAACCTAGGAAACGCGACTGTTTTTTATGACCACGCTGTGGCTATTTGCACCACAAAGCTGAATATGTTTGGATTATAGCAGTTACCTCTGTATCGCCTAGAGTTAGCTCCACTTTCCAAATCTGCCCCAACGCTGATGAGGAATTTGGGAACATGAGGTGCTGGGAAAGAGCTGCCTTAGGACCTGCCGTGCCCTTTGCCTCACGGAGTTAATAATAAGAGAAACAGTGAGTGCTGTGCCGGTTGAACCAAGTTTTCCTTTGTAGCCCTTGGAGAAGTACCTGCTGAATATCAACGCTGCTGTGGGGAAGAGTTCTTCCTCACCTGGGTTATTCCTTCTCTTAAACGAGCATGTACTCTTTCTTAAATCTAGCTGTCATTTGAAGCATTGACATGCAAACAGATGTCACCGTCTGTTTAATGCAGAAAGTACCAGAAGTGGCATTTTTGATGGACAATCGGGCCTCTCCTCTTTTCCCTCTCCTGTCATGGAAATGACATTCCTTTAGTGCTGCTTCCCCCTGGGCTCTGAAATTTCTCCACTGAGTTTTATGTGGGCTCCGAGGGTCAGCGGCCCTGCCTGGAGGTCATTTTGAGGCCTTTTCCTTTGTAAACACATCGGGCGGCAGACCTGAGACAGGGCAGCTCCCCGGGAGTGCTATAAGGGGGTGACCTAGACCTCAGCACACCTCTCAGAGCTCTGAACCACCTCCCAGTGTTGGGGACTCAGGGCGTCCACGTGGGATGATCAGGCCGGCCCTTCCAGCTGCCATCCTCATGTCACTCGTGAAAATGGCGATTGTTGCCGGCTAAAATGAGGGCCTGTACATAAGGAAGATTGGGTTAATAGCACGGGCAGCCAAATCAGGACTCCCGTGGAACACTGAGGAATGCTGGCTCCACGTCAGCCTGTCTGGGCGTGTTTGTCATTGTCCCGTTCCTGGATGCAGAAAATCAGACACCGGTGAGAGATTGCAATGCAGTCTGAGGAGAGCCATCTTGCAGATGAAAGTAGGGTTGCCATGGCCCGTGCTGGCTTTTGTGTGTTTGAGAGCAAAGAGAGAGGTGAGAGGGTGAAATCCTCTCTCCCTTAAAACATCTGATTGATTTTACTCTAGTGAAAGATAAGTTGTCACTGGATGCTTCAAAGTACATTGAAGCAAGGGCCCAAGTGCATAGAGGCTGCCTTCACTTCCTTGGTGCCGGGTGGCTTGTGCGCTGGGACATTTGTCCTGGTGGCCAGGAGGGACGTGAGTAACCGGTGGAGGAGAGTGTCACCCGGCCCTGGACTGGCTGATGGAGTTTCCTGAGTAATGCTCGTAGAGCTAAAGGAACCCCTGCCCTAGTGAGATAAGGCAGGTGGCGGCCGCCTCTTGAATTGGAGGCGACACCACGCAAAGTGTAAACCCTGGAGAGGTTAGGCTTCCGGGAGAATTCCTAGAGGACCTGAGTCAGACGTCACAGTGACACTCGTGTAGCTAACTCGGGCCCTGGAAAGGAGCACATCTTCAGGGGCAAGACCGACACTGCCTCATTTTCAGTCCAAGTTTGATCACTGCCAGTGGTGCCTTGTAGCCTTCTTGAATCCCACGAACCGTCTTCTTACGCCCCAACTGCTGCCCCACAGACCTCGAGCCCCGCTGGTCACCAGGGCACCTCGTGCTCTGACCTCCCCTGGAAGCCCACCGCGGCCTGCAGAGGTCCCCTGTCCCCTGCCCCCATCCCCCACCGCGCACCTGCTTCGGACGCTCTTCCTGGTTTCTCTCCCCCCGCCCGTTCCTGAAAACATCCCCTTTGGCTAGTAGTAAGTGGTCTCACAAGTAAGAGAGTTACAGATAAAGGTGCTGCTGTTTAAAAAAACAGAAATAATTAGGTTTCTAAATCTTCCCACGGGGACATCTGTAATCTAAGAGCGCCCCTGGCAGGTGGGGAACCCAGCGTCTGCCCGGCCATCACGCAGGAAGTAGGAGGAGGACGTGCGCTGTCTTCGCAGAGTGTTCCAGAGGGCCTGGCCTTGCCCCCCCCCCCCCCCCCGCAATGGACTGTGCCCTGACTTGATCCTCTGATTTGCTCCCAGAGAAGCTGGGGCGGAGCTCCACACAGCCCCACCCCCAGCCCCATTGCTCCCCACTCGGGCAAGGGGCGCCCTGACTGCGGGTCAGGAGCAAACCCAGCAGCGTGGTGTGTGCACGCAGGGTCAGCCTGCCCATGTTCAGAGCCCAGCTCTGCACTAGCTGGGGCCTCAGACAAGTTACTGGATTCCTCTTTGCCTCAGTTTTCTCATCTGTAAATCGGAGATGATAACAGTTAAGTCCCACATGGCGACATCCTGGGGTTGTACTAGGTCTCACAGCAAGTGTTCAGTGTGTAGTGGTGACAGCATTTCCCATGTTGCTGTTTCTGCCATGTGGGATGAAAAGTTCATCAGGAGTTGGTTGGGGGTGCCATTGGATCCACAAATGGGCCTTTCATTTGGTGTCAGGATGGGAGGTACACCTGATCCATGGTATGGAAGTGACAGTCTCAAGGGGTCATCCTGTAGCGTAATGAGGATCACTTTTGAAGAGTGAAGAGCCTTCAGTCTGGTGGGAACATCTGATCTGTTGAGTGACGGTGACCATCAAGAGAGATCTGGGAATGCAGTGGCGGTCACAGGTTAGGTTCACAAGGTCAAGTCCCAGAAGGTACTGAGCTGTCTTACCCGCCTGTTTGGTTGGCTTAAGCCTCTGTTTGAGTGGAATGAAGGCATAGTCATCTGGTGGGCATGCCCGTCACTAGTAATCGTGAAGGGCTTGGCTGGAGCCTGATCTGCCAAACCATCTCTGGTCTTATCAGCCCCATCTAGTTCTGGGGGTGCTACCGGGGGAGGGGCTCTTCAGAAGCCCCCAAGGATGCTGAGACAAGACCATGCCTATGAGTGGAATTGGATAAAATAAATACCTCCTGAAAATTTTCTTAACCTTCTATCCCTAACCATCACCAGCCTCACCTAAGAACTTGTTAGAAATGCAGATTCTCAGGCCCCACCTAAAACCTACCAGATCTGAAATTCTGGGGGAAGTGGGGACAGCATATATTTTAACAAACCGTCCAGGTGACTTGAATGCTTAGAACACTGCACTCTATTGAAGTTCTGTCTTCATGTAAGTTATTGTTAAAATATAAGTAGGAAACAACATTGTCCTCAAAGAGTGTGTGGTCTGTTTGGAGATATAGACTCTTTTCACTGATCAGTGTTCAAGTGCGTGTTATAATAGCTCGGTGATCAGTGAAACACGTGTGCAGACATTCAGAGACAGAAGTGTGTGGCTATGAGGGTCACTCAGGGATAATGGCTTCCTGGGTAGGGGGAGGACTTGCAAGGGGCCACACCGGCAGGATTGCGTGGTGTGAGCCAATATGGGAGGCAGGACTGCTGAAATGTATTGCCTTGCAGCCCACTTGTTTTCTCCACTCTCAGCACACAGATTTCCACCTTCACTCTTCCCCTAAAACCTGCTGTCCAAGAATCCCCCTCACCAAAGCCATGCATGCATCTCAGCAGAGGTGACCACTTCTGGGTCCCTTCAGACCTTGGAAGTTCATTCTGTGCATAAAAGCTGAGTGCATACAGGGGCCCACATAGTTAGTGATGGTGCATGTTTGCTGGGTCATACTCCTTTCCCTTAGGGGAGTGATGCTTCCTCTGCTGACATGTGACAGTCTCCCAGCTTCTCTGCCTCTATGCCTCACCTGAGTCCCCAGAGGGGGAAGCAGGAAATGATGACTGTTATGTGCCTGTAAAGCCTCTCTTGTACTCGGCACCCTGTCCCCTCTACCTTCGCCTCCTACTGTCCCCACCCTTCACTGGGGTCCAGCCACACTGGCCACCTTTCTGTCCTTGAATATGGCGGGCTGTACCTTGCCCAGGGCCTTTGCATTTGCTGTTCTGATTTGCATGTTCTTTTTGCGAGAATGTTGTGTGACCATTTCTTCCTCATTCGTTGCAGTTGTTGACAGTGGTCCTGAGACAGTGACCACACCATTCCCACTACTGCATGTGTGTTCTGCATGTGGTGACTACTCTGGGGTGAATTTTGTTAATGTGTTTGCTGTCCATTTCTTGTAATCTTGAGAATGGCAGTGCCTTGTGGGAAGGGACCCCTTTTGCTCAGGCTGCACTCCCCACACCTAAACAGTGCCTGGCATAAAGTAAACACACTCTGTATTGTGGTTGAATAAAGAAATTGAGTGTTCTAAGACTCCGTATGCTGTCCATGCCAGGAAATGAACTTCCTTTTGGAATCTAAGTAGACCAGCCTTTTGCCAAATTTGAATCTATTTTAAACAGTATCAGAACAAATTTGTAAGTCAGAGCACATTACTAATTTGTAGGAAAATCAGTACCTCCTTAGGAAGTATTACATATGTGGACAGACATGTGTGTACACTTACCACTACTTACAGTGTCTTTATATTTGGATCAGTATTTATCAAGTGTTCATGCCAGATGCTTATGTAGTTTATCTCATTTAATTCCTCAGATATCCTGTGAAGTAAGTAGTTAATATTCCCCCATTCTGTAGAGAAATTAGGTAATACCCTTCCCCAAGCTCGCAGAGGTAGTGTGTTAATACAGGTCTAACTCCAGAATTCCCACTGTGGCTGCTCCCATGGATTTTCCCACAGGAAAAGACAAATCACAAACAGTGTTCAGGTCTGCTAGGAGTGAAACCATTTCCAAAGGAGCTCTCTACTCTCAAATCAATGACAGAATTTTTCTAATTAAAAAACTGGGTAGAATGACCCCAATTCTTTTAAACCTTCAATTTAATGTTCTCTTAACTGAGATCTGTTGAGTCCTCTTAAGACTGCTGGGCAGCAGTTAATGAGAAGCATCCACCTCCATGAGGACTGACAAGGGAGGGAGGACACAAACCCAGTCTTATCTCTGTCTTTCCCCAACCTGTTTAGTTTCATTTTTGTGGGGGCTTTCTGTCCCTAGTTTCTGATCATTGCTGTGAAGGGGCAAGTCTAAAATTGGGTGTCCATTTATGTCTCTGCCTGCTTCCCCCACCACAGCATGAGCCTCATGAGGGCAGGACCAAAGTCTTCCGTTCACCACTTCATGTCCAGCACCGGGCCAGTGAGTGGCCATACAGTGGGCACTCGGTGAACACAGATAAGTAAATGAATGCACACTCACCCCCATGAGCCTCTCTGGCTGCAGTGAGGTCTGAATGGCTGCATTTTGCTTTTTTCCATAGTTGACACTGGAGACTAGAACATTGGTTGAGTACTTAATGTATCATGCATCATGATGGGGGTTATACACAGTGTCTCCATTTAATTCTCACAACAGCCACAGAGGTGGGGCAGGTTCCATTATGTTCTCCATTTAATAAAGGAGGAAATAGGCTACTGAAAGCCAGAGTCATTTTTCCCAGGACACAAAGCTAGGAAGTGTGAGGTTCTGAACTCAGACAGTTTGATCCCAGAATGTCATTTTAACTGCAAAGTTGTCTCACATAGTGGGGAAGTGTCAGGATTCGAGCTAGAAGTTATGTCTGACTCTCTGTTTCTTTCAAAGCATACTGCCTGTTCCTCTGTCTCCTCAATTACTAGTTATTGTCAGGCCATTTTTTAAATATAATATTTTGGGTATATATTTGCTCATTTTGGAAATTATAGAAAAAGTGCAAAGGAAAACCTATAATTCAGTCATCTAGAAATAACTTTATGATTTTGATATTTTCTTCTTTTTTGTTATTGAGAAAACTAAGACTATACTTTTTTTTTTTTTTTAACTAACATACTATATCAGGCATGTCCAACCTATAGCCCAGGATGGCTTTGAATGTAGCCCAACACAAATTTTTAAAACATTATGAGGTTTTTTTTGTGAACTTTTCCCCAGCTCATCAGCTATTATTAGTGTTAATGTATTGTATGTGTGGCCCAAGACAGTTCTTTCAGTGTGGCCCAGGGAAGCCAAAAGGTTGGACACCTGTGTGTTACACATTAAGCCTGTTTCAACATCTTTAATTTTTGTACACATCATTTTTAATGGTTACATAATACTGTATTTTATGGGTACATTATTTAGTCCTTGTAGTTTGACTATCTCCCATTTCTGATTTTGTGATTATAAATACTGCTGGGGTGAATGTCTTTGAACCCGCTCTGTTTTTATTTCTGATTGTTACCTCACGACAGATTCCCATGGAGCCAAATGGTAGGAACAATGTAAAGAATATTACCTGTTGCCAGGCTGTTCTCCAGATGGCTATTTTACATCTCCCCAGAAGTGTGTAATAGTACAAACTAGATACTTAGAAATATATACCTAAATACATCTTTATGCAGATCATAAATTTGAATATATAAACCCTGTATGATGGTTAACAAGCTAGTGAGTTGCAAGGTCAGCTACACCCGTATTGAAAGTTCAGCTCTGAAAGGATTTTTGGACTGTGTGCTGTGTGGTTCCTTGTAGAAGCCAAAGTCTAGGGCAGAGTTCCCACCCGCAAAAGCGTTATCTTGCTGGGTGGAGAAGAGGGCTATGGGTCACACAGCACAGCGGTGTGCAACCGCCGGCGTGCGCATGCGGGGAGGGGCGGGGCAGTGGTGTGCAGTC